>BMAV01017535.1:51623-66579 GCA_019973955.1 Trichonephila inaurata madagascariensis | reverse complement strand
CATACGTATCGGATCAATTTCCAAAATCGGAGAAAACTACAAGATTGAACAATTAGTTGAATTCTTTACCTTTAAAGATTCTGAAAGTTTAAATATTTTTTTTCATATTTTTTTCATTTTTTGGTTTATTAATTTGGTCAGCATAAAAAGACTTTAATTTCTTCAGATATATTATCCCCTGCTGCTTCCTTTTTAGAAGAAAAAAAAAGCAAGGGATTTTGTATCAATTTTTAACAAAAGGAAATAAATCATTTGAAACCATACATCAAACATTTTATTGGAAACGAGGTTTAAGTCAAATTGACAATTTCAGAAAAATTCAATGGTGATAAGAGAAAATTTGTAAAATACAATCATCAAAATCTTTCAATGTTTTGGATCATATTCTCATTATGGTATACAAATTTCTATAAACAATTATACCTAATAACTATACTATTTGTCATTAAAATTGTTACGCCAGGAAGAAATATAGATAATAAAATGATATTTATTGGACAAATACATTATACTAGAAGTAACAAGTGATTAAATGTTCAAGAAATTTGGGTAGTCCGTGGGCAGCCTAGTGGTGAGAGCACCGGACTCCGGACCGGAAGGCCTGGGTTCGATGCCCGTACCGCTAAATACCCTCCGAGTACACGCGGAGCATGAGCTCGTTAAATCAGTGAGTCCGAAAGTCTTGTGGGCTGAATCACGAGTGCAGGGAAGTGAGAAATTTTCCCTCCAATTCAGTCCCATGCCTAAATTGTGGAGGTTGAGATAAGTGGTGTCGCCATCTATCGTTCCTTCGGGAATTTCTCCGAGCTAAATCGTACTGTCACCTGTATGGTGCTCAAGGCTTAGAGCCAACGACAGGCGTATTTCTAGCCCATTGCCATGATTAATTTCGTGGGCTTCGATCTGACTATGTCAGGCAGGTGGCATGAGCAACAACAATAACAACAGAAATTTGGGTACATAGATGCTGAGAAATCAGTACCCGTAACATCCACCTCTGGCAGTAATAGTAGCACTTATACTCCTCCTAATTGAGTCAAACAGAGATTGGATGGTATGTACAGATATATATGTCCATGTAGCTTCAACATGATGCCACAACTCATCAACCGTAGTGACTGGCGTATGGTGACGAGCCAGTCGCTCGGCAACCATGGATCAGACTTTTTATATTGACAAGAGATCTAGTGAATGGGCGAGTCAAGGCAACAGCCGAACGTTTTCCGATTCAATGAAAATCTGTACAATACCGGCTATATGCAATCGTGCATTATCCTGCTGAAACGTAGGGTTTAGTAGGGCTCGATTAAAAGGTAGAGCCACGGGTCGTAACACACCAAAAAAGTAGCATGCACCGTTCAAAGTGCCATCAATGAGAACAAGAGTTGACTCAGACGTGTATCCAAAAGCACCCCATACCATCACGTCAGGTGTTGAGCCAGTATGACGCTGAAGAATGCACGTTACCAATGTGCGTTCACCACAATACCGTAAAACATGAATGCGATCGTCTTGATGCTATAAAAAAGAATCTAAATTTATCTGAAAGAATGAGACATCTTACTCTTCGTACACCCAGCTTTGTCGTAGATCACACTATTGGAGACACTTCTGTATGTGATGCAGCGTCAAGAGAGCCACATTCATGGTCTCCCAGCTGAGAGTTCAAGCTCCTGCAAACGTCGTCGAACTGTTGTCTTGCTAACGACCCGAATTCTTGATTCCAGGCTCGGAATGAGGCTTCACAATCCATTAAGGTCATGCGGGCAACATGCCTGTCTTTTTGGCTGCTAGTGATAGGGAACCGTGTGGATCCAGCACGGCATTCCGTATTACCGTCTTGAACCTATCGATTCCATATTCTGCTAACAGTCACTGGATCTCGACGGACTCGAGAAGCAATCCTGTGACACCATAAACCGTAATCCCTGTACGCTACAATTCGATCTTTATCAATGTCAAAAACGTGCTGGTATTAATTTCTGCTTATCACACGAAGCATCACAACAACTTTTCACCAGGTAACAGCGTCGAAATGCAATTTGTGTATGAGATTCCGGCTGAACAATTTCCTCATTTAAACACATTGTAGGTGTTACTACCGGCGCTTGCTTTATCTGAATGCTCATAATAGCTAATTGTTTTCTTACAAAATCACCTTCTTCCTGTCGTTTAAATTTCACGTCTGTCGCATTTTGTCTTCTTGGTGTAGTAATTTAATGGCCAGTAGTGTAATTATCATAAAAGATTTGAATTATATACTTGAGTACAATATGCAACAATTATACAGTATGTTATATTGGTTTTGAAATGTTATTAATTTTCATAATTATCAAAACTTAAAGAACAAAAGTCCAATAAAAATGCCTGCATTAATTGAAATATGGCGTGCGTAAAGCTCATTGCACAGATAATAATAAAATTATTACAATATCAGGACTTGTGTGCAGGACTCATCAATGTCTGGCAATGATATATTGAATGTTAAATTCAATGATTGGAGAAACCATACCTGACACCCATGCATACTTACATGCGTCTATACAAGGTTTAATTAAAATAATAATCCTATATAATGATTCATTGGACTAGTCATTCATTTTTCTGGATCTACAGTATATTTGATGCCCAAATCTAACACACAGCATATCTCCTTTCCATATATGTTCATTTTGAGAAATGTATTGTAATGTGACTGACCAAGAAATGTGCTGAATGTGCTTTATGTTTTCGTTTTATTTTTATGTTTTATGTATATTTTTATAAGTGTTTTTCTCACCAGTTACATGTAAATCGCAATATCTTGTTGGAAAGTGGTTATTTCAAAGGCTGACATCTGAAACACCAACGCCGTGAGAGGGCGGATGGTAACACTACTGGTGTGGAAGAAGTTGTAGCACGTTGCATAAAGAATAATGATGCTGTTTGGGCAAACCAGGGGTATCGCACAATCATTGCATTCCATCGTTGTATCTTGACTTTTCAAGGCCTTTATCAGGCGTTAAATTTACTACAGCTGCAAATCCCTCTAGCATCTCGGAGCAGCCATGTCCACACGGCACAGATGATACTTTACACATTGCAAATTGTATCACAACATTGAATGCCGTCCAATGGATAAATGTATGTGTGTGTTCTTCAACAAAGTCCTAAGCATAAACGATTTAAAATTATTGGTTATTTTATACGCATTGTTGCACTACTTACACAATTATTTAACATTAATTGGGCTTGAAAATTTTATCCTTTCGTATTACTTTGTATAAAGTAATTTGTAAGGGAAATTCAGACTAGATCGCATTATGGTTAGGGATATTAGGTTTTTGCAAGATGATGTGCATACCTATTTTTGGTAAATGATATAAGAATATATATATGAGTTGAGTTGAGTTTGGTGTTTTATGGCGCAAGAGTCAGTTTTGGCTATACTGCGCCAAACATTCATAGGTCTGTGGTCTGGACGGGAAAAGAAGAAATAGGACGACAAGATGAAGAATCAAAAATAAAGAAGGATCACTGGGGTACCCCGTGGTCATGACACCCGTGTTTACCAAAGATAGTAAACCCCTTGGGAAAAGGAAAAGATTACTAGGGTACATAGGGATTCTGACACCTCTACCCACCTAAAGAAGGTGAGCCCCCTGAGGGGAGAAAATATATAAGTAAATCAAGATGTTCGAAAACAAATAATATTGTGTAAAAGAGTGCGCGCGCGCGTGTATTCTAAAAGACGTTACATCATGTGTAAGATTGCTTGCTTGTTTACTTGTTTAGATTTGCAAAAGCGTCTAATGCAATGAATCGTGGAATTAAAATTTGATGATATACGAACTTTTCTTATTTATGTTTCACAAAATTATATCATTTTTTGATGGTTCGTAGTTCATTTAAAAATTAAAGTCTAAAAAACTTTAAAAAATTACATTATTGCTTATTTAGTACAAAACCAATCTATATTCCATAATAATTTGAATTGCCAAGTACCTGAAAATTCTGAAATGTTTGAAATTTTATATCTTCAAAAAATTTGTCACCCAAATCTTTTGTAAGAAAATGTTAAAGCTGAAATATGAATGTTTCCAATATATTCCGAAATTCGAATATTTTTTTCATTGAAAGAAATATGTAAAACGTCCAAAATAATAAATAAACAAAAATAATTATAGCGTCTGATACCTAAAATTGATACTTTTAATGAAATCCTTTCATTTATTTTTTAATTTTTGATAGTTTATTTTGGTTGAACCAGAAACAAAATCCTTCATGGATAATAAATTTAAATGAAATCTAGTTAGTTTTGCATTTTTCAAAAATATATCCCTGCATACACTTAATACACGCACTTACATAGTTGAATGATTGTAGAGAAATGTTTTAACATTTTTTAAAATCCATCGTTTGGCCTTTAAAAAAAATTAAAAAAAAAATAAATAAATAAAGATTGAGACTGTTGAAAAAATGAACCTGAAAACAACCTTTGTTCTTGTTTTTGAATAAAATCGATGAGAAAAATATTTTCTATGAAACACCAGAAGCTATTTTAATTTTTTATGTTTAATTAGTTGAAAAATTTTACCTGCAACAGAATATACAAAGGTGACACATAAATTATTTTGTTCAAGCAACAACTTCCGTTTCATGTGTGTTTTATGAAACTACTTTCAAAAAAATTTTAATAGACTCTTTTGTTGAAGTCATATACGGATAGAATGAAAAACAAAATCTCCTAACTCATGAAACTATGAACCTCAAATTATAGATTTTTGAAAAGTTACGAAAAACGTTTATTAAAAATTGAGAAAAAAAAATTGCCAGCTGAATCACATACACCAATTTAACAACTTTTTTTGTGTTATGTATCATTGTTCTGCGTGATTTATTCTTTTCATGTACTAAAAATGCAATAACTCTTATAATACTTTTTACAGGATATTTGAGATTCAATTCATTTTTAGAATATATTTATAGTTCATAAGTAAATTTTATTTATTTCAATTTTTTGAATATTCGGTATAGATGTTACCGTTAAAGCATGAAATCCATTATTTCATAAAATAACTAAGAATTTCATAAAATAACTAGATCACTCAGATAAAGTATATAAAATTATTAAATTCTACGATTTAATGAGGTATTCTACAGAATAACGATTACTTCATCGTTAAAGTATAAAACACAACACTCCAAAGTGTTTTGAACCGATTCTAGCTACTTTGGGAAGATTTTTTGCGACTAGGCAAAATAAAACAATTGTACTCTAGATATTGGTTCAGTATATATGTCAGCGAGAATTAAATTCTAATGAAGAAATTCCAAATATTGATACAACGCTTCGATCTGTTGCAAAAGCTCAAAGTTATGGTATTGGACAAGGATTTAAAAAGCGCTCCTGTAAAACAGAATGTGTAATACTAAACAATGGGCTTGTTTTAGAATTAATAAGTAGTTCAATCCAAAGGATCATGTGCACTCATGTACCAAATAATAAGTGCAGCACCAATAAAACATAGTATTAACCCTTTATCTACCGACGGTACTTATAAGGTACTTTAAAATTACATAGAATAGCCATTTTTTTACGAATACTCTGATGATACTTTGAAGGAATATACTTTGAAATCCATTCTTCTAAGATATATGTCAGCATGGGGGTTCTACGATGAGTATTTTAGTGGGGAAGGCGAGTTGTTTTAAAGCAGAAATTGCGTTTTCAGCTGACGGCATTTTCAGCGGATTGCGAAGATTGTCATTTTTGTTCGGAAAAAATAGTTAATGTCAAAAGGTAAGTGTCTTACTTTTTTTTGTATGTTAACGAAGACATAGAAAACAATTTGACTATTTATTTTAAGTGAGCAATGTGTGTAATTAATTTTATAGTTGAATATCTTTAATTAATTAATTATCTCTAGCTAATTAAATTTTCAAAATTTTAGTATTTTTCTTATGTATATCCCTTAATTTTCAATGTAGTGATTCAAAAAAATATTGCATTAAAAAAACTACAGCAAATCATAATGCGGTAGATAATGGGTTATAAGGCGAAATTTAGCAAAGATAATGATAGATAGGTTTTGGTCTAAAAAGTAATTATACATTTAAAATGGGATATATTCAAATACCTTCATTATCAAGTCTATAATACTCGTGCTAAAATATGTAACTTAACAAAATTCACAGCATTGAATTGAATATATGTCCGATACTGAACTGAAGCACACAGTTCTTTCCAAATAATGCATAGCATATACCGTTTCAGACAGGCCTAAATGTATTCAATAGATATTTCGAGAACAGAAAAGTCATTCAAAGTTCTGAACTTGACGTGTATTCTGAAAAGAAACTTTTTACAATGAAAAGAAATATTATTCTTAATATGAATTTTATATCAATATTTTTAAAACTAGTAATATCCTAAATTTCTAAAAATGGTTTTTGAAGTGAAGAGTACTATTAAGTATGAAATTGTCTCTAAATTAATAAACTGGCTGTAAACTTGTCCCAAAAAATAAAAAAAGTAGGATTTTATATTTTCTACTTTTTGTAATATTGCATTTCAACATTAAAAATGGATAATTGACATTAAAAATTGTATTTCAAAAGCTTTTTAGCTTTATTTTTTTTAATCATGAGATGTAAATATTATTTAATTTGAAAACCGTTGTTGATTTTGTATTAAACGTCAATATCAATTTTTAATGTTACAGATACAGATATGATCAAAATATATTTCCCTTATGCACTATGAGGTTAGGTTACCTTTTTGTTTGAAAAAAAATCAACTCCTCAATTGAAAACACTTTCGACTGGTTTTTATAAGAAGGAATTACATGCCATGTATGCAGAAAAACTTTGGCTAGCTCTGTCATTGATTTTGAGTTCAGGATCTAGACAACACGACGTTTGAGTTAAGGTATCCGAGTAGGTTCGGAGATAAATTTTTCAAAAATTGATTCTCTGAATAATTTTATTGTTTTAAAGATCATAAATAGGCTTTAAAAGTCATAACTATTAAATAACTAACATGTGTATCGTCCTTTTTTTGGGGGAAAAAATTATTTTTAGGAAAATTTAGCAAAATTTTTTAAGTTAAAAAAAACGTGATAAAAATAAATTGCCCATTATGCAATTTTAAAGTCATTGATTTACTTCTTGATCCCTCTAAAGTGTCACGAACCGCAGAATATAAAAAATATTTTAAGAAATAAATATTTTGTTAGCATTTAAATTTGATGGTCATGATTTTTGGTCAAAATTACTGCATATTCTAAGGTAAAAATGGCTGTAAAATGTGATTAAATGTAGCTGTCTTAAAACATGTGGTTTGTTACACTCTGAAGGGACTATAGCATAAATGTTATAAATTGCATTGCATTTGATTGGATTATTTAGAAGATATCCCATTTTTCGTGCACAAATTATCATGAAAAGTTCATTCTTCAAAAAACAAATTAAAAAAATATTTTTATTAGTTAGATAAAGTAAATGCTAAAAAAAACTCTCTAGTCTTATGTATTAGTCCTTCTTTCTCAATGAATTTCTTTGTTTCCTAATAACCCAAACAACACCAAACTTCAAACACCTAAAAAGCACTTTTGCAACCTAGTCGGATACCTTAAACCCACAGGTATTCTATAGAATTCTGGATTGCTTTCAGCAGGTCAGATCAATTTCTGAATACATCCGGCAGCAAGCATTGCCCGGACTTGAGTAAGGATCAGTTGAAACAAGAATGAACTCTCTCCGAGCTGTTGTCACACTACAGACAGCGTGGAATTATCCAGAACGTCGAGATAGGCTTTCGTGTCGGTAGAACCACAATATATTTTATTGCTGTGGAATACATTTACGGAACATTTGAACCACAGTGTGTTTTATTACCATGAAACATGCAGTGAAATACGTTTAAAGAAAAAACGCGTATGACCAAAAAGTGGCTAACACGAACAAATTCAAAGGTCCCGATAATCCACTGTGTATTTCCATGCATTTTTTTTTCTTTTAACACACAAAGATTTAACTCTTTAAGAAGAAGGAGATTGAAACTGACCCGACACTTGCTGAGATTTTGGAGAAAGTTTCTGCTTTATTGGATTGTTCCATTGTTTCATCGGAAGAATTCGTTGCAGTAGTAAAAAATAATGTGTGTACAGCCCCAGTTATGATAGACAAAGACATTCAGGAGTTTGATCAAAGCTCAAACAATGTCATCGATACAGATTCCATTGATGAAAATGAAATTAGTTATCCTGTTCCCACGTCATCCGAAATGAGAAACGTCATGAAAAGTAGGCGCAGTTATTTAGACGCCTATTCCAATGGTGAAATGAATAGCAAAATGGACGATATAAAAAGATTTGTTGTCAATTTAATGCTTAAACAGACAATGCTAAGAAAAATATCACATTGTTATCCAAAAACTTAATAAATGTTTTGTTTTTCAAAAAAAAAAAATAAATAAATAAAAGAGAAAGAAAAGAAAATTTTACAGTAAATTTCATTCAGTTTCAATGAATGTTTTTGTTTCATTGATTTTTATTAGTTACAAACATATATATAAATCTATGCAAAAAATGGAGTAAATTAAACTCAATTTTGTTGAATAGCTGTTTTTTTCCAATATCCTTTAACACAAAAAAATGTTTCAGTTTCCTCAATTTTGTATTAAACGATTTACACTGTATTTACAGAACCTTTGAACCCCAGTGTATGTTATTGCACTGTGAAATGTTTTCTGGAACCGGTGTTAGCTAATCAAATAACCTGATATATAAAACATATAAAAGACTTCATTTGAATGAAACATTGAAAATAAGTTGTCTTTTGAGATATTACACTTTTAGTTCATTTTTGTAGAGGAAATACAGGGTGTATTTTGAAAATAATCGGGCTCATTAAAAAAAAAAACAATTTATTCATGCCAATAGTACAAACGATTAGAATTTTTCAAAGTTGCCCCTTTCCGTATCTATACACATCTTCCAACTAGTTTTCCAGTTTTTGTATGCCTCCAGGAACGCCTGTACCTGAATGCTGTTTTACTCACTCCTCATGGCCTGTTGAACCGCCTATACCGATCCATGATGCTTCCCTTTGAGCTTCGATTTTACTCCTCCTGGGAACAGAAAAAAGTCTAGCAGAGCCAAGTAGGGGCTTTAGGGGGGATGAGGCAGCGTTGCTACATTGTGGTGGACAAGATACTCCACTACGCGGAAAGTTGAGTGGCTCAGTGTATTCTCATGCTGCAGCCACCAGTGGTTAGCGATGGCTGGGTGGACAAGAACAAAGCTTTTTCACAGTCTTGTGAGAATTTCCACTTAAAAACTGCATCTCCTGTTTGTCCAGGTGGTATGAACTATTTGTGGATAACTCCAAATGGTAGAGCGGTCATAGTCTTTCCACTCTTTTCCTAGCTTCTCGAAACAGATTGTGTCACTCAAAAACACCCGATCTGCCCATGGCACCATTACCGTAGGCTCTTTAATCATGTCGTGAATTTCTTTGCACGTTTTGCCAAGCTATATACAAAATTTGATGGCGTATCGCTGCTCCAGAAAGCGCTCCATGATTCTCCTTGACGAGGAGTTTCGACAGGGGTTCACAGTACGAGCGACATGCTCTATTCAACGGCAGAAAGTCTAATTGTCGATTTTCCCTAGCATTCCTGATATCCCTCTCCACCAATAGTGCGCGCGAACCCCGCCTCTCAACTACTCGTTTGCTAAGGAAAAAATAAATTCTACTACTTTCAGAACAGACCCTGTAGGTGTGGATTGTAATATAAACCAAATTCATAAGGAATTAAGGTATCCGACTAAGTTCGGACCATGATTTTACAAAAGCGTATAAATGGAAAATATTTATGATATTTAACATCACTTAGTTTAGAAAATGTATATAACATTGTCTTAAGAATAGTATTACAATAACAAATTATTTAAGTACAATATTTTGACAAAAAATAGCATAGAATGACCCATTTTCAAAATATTCTCCTTTTGCGAAAAATGTTTCTATTATAATATTTTGCCTGTATATAGCTCAGACATCTGTACAGAGGCTCAACCAGCATTTTTGAAATATATAACTCAGAAGTGGGTTTATCCATGTTTTACGACAACAGAGGGAAACATTTTAAGAAAAAAACGCCGATAATTATATATATATGTATTTCAATGGGTTGTAATTCTGAAAATAATGTGAATTTTTCAAAATTCATAGTTGAGCCTCTGTACAGAGGTTTGAGCTATATACAGACGAAATATTATCATAGAAGTATTTTTCACAAAAGGAGAACATTTTGAAAAAAGATTATTCTAAGTTAATTTTTTGTCAAAATATTGTATTTAAATAATTTTTTTTGTCAAAATGTCCTTAAAAGAATTTTATACATATATTCTAATCTAAGTGACACTAAATATCATGGAAATTATCCATTTATGCGCCTTTTTAAAATCACGGTTCCGAACGTAGTCTGATACCTTAACTGAAGAAAATTGGCCAGTTTATTATTATCCTAAGAAATAGAAAAACTTTGGTAGCACTAGTTAAGGGAAATGTGTATTTATTTTACAAATAATTAGTTTAATTAGTGGATGAGTTAGAGTTTATTAATTTTGCTTCCTAAGGCAACACAGAAGTATTGGCAACAAACCTCGTAATTTTGAACCCACATTTTGCCATTTTAGACTATTTATATCTGTTAATCTTCCGATTTCTCAATTCTATTTTCTTTTACACCATATTTTAATGTAATTATTTTAATTTTTCTAATATTTCTTGTTTTAAATGCATTTAGTGAAGTTAAAATAACTAAAATAAATTAAATTATATTTATGTAAGTGCTTTTAATATAATTAAAACATCCAAATACACTAATGTAAAAAAAGTAATATCATACGAATCCAAATCGCTAAAATTCAGAACAAACTTAAAAATAAAAAAATGTGTGTGTGCAAATGTTATACATTTAGTTAATTCATAGCATTTCTAAATTATACTAACTAAACGTATACATTAATATATATATATATATATATATATATATATATATATATATATATAATATACATTACTAAAACTGCATGCGTAATTAGAAAATATACAATTTAAACATCATTAGAAAGGAACAATTAATTTAAGTAGATATGAACGGGCTGTATATAATTCTTTTATTGCTATTTTTTCTCAATTTAATCTGGAAATGACAGAAAGGAATTATTATATAGGGATATGTGTTTTTCATACTTTCAGGCTATATAGGCATGAATTAATAGTTCACTTATAAAATATGATTTTTATTACACAAACAGTCGAGTATGATATTTAATTTAATTTATATATGAAAAATGTTTTGTAAAGTCATTATATGCAATTAATATTTGCATAGGTAAGATTTATAATCAAATTTTTCTATTATAAATTCTGCATAGGAAATATATATTTTATTCAAATTACATCTTTAATTAATAAACTGAAAAGATAATGGATTCGTAATTAATTACATAGAAAAATTAAAAATGTGGTACACGTTCTCTTAAATTTTCAAAGCATTATAAAAAAGACATAACAATTATAAAAGTGAATAATTATTTTTCCATATCAATTTAATAACATAATGGATCAGTAACTGCCGACACGAGTTTTCTTTTTAGTACTTATTCATTAATGGAAAATATCTCTGTATTGAAAATATAGAAAAATAAACCTCTTTCTTTTAAAATCATTTAATTGTATTGTTAAAAAATGAATCATTTCACTAAATTATACGAGTTTTATGAAAAAACATCATATTATACTGCATTATTACTAGAAAAATGACATTCATAAATATTTTATATTAAAACTACCAATTACCCGCACCCTCTTTTGGAATCGATTTTTACAAATCTATTTTATAACAGATCAAAAACAGAAACACGCTTGCCAAATTTCAAGTTTGCAAGTATAATAACAAAAAGTGGATTTATTTATCAATAATGGACACGTAAACTGACCCCCTTTCCTCAGAAAGAGGATTTTAACAAAACTCCTTCTTAGCAGATCTCTGCTCACCAGAAAAAACATGTTTGCGAAGCTAACTGCTGTAACGTAGAGCCTGGGTTCCAATCCGGGAGAAGGTACTAATGTTTACAAATGCATAGTGCCTTCGCAGCATGGGGGTTCTGTAAATAGCCATCGAGCTGCAATTTCTCTCGTGAGGTTGTTGGAAGGAGAATAGAGGTGGGAGGCTTCTGACCACCACCTTGGTGTCCTCCCTGAAAATTGTGGAGGAAAAAACGGTCCAGATCGTACTGTCCTCTGTATGATGTTCAAAGCTACGGATAACGATAGGCGTCATTTCACTCTTTGCAGTGATGAATTTCATGGGCTCGATCTGACCTTTAATGATCAGGTGGCATTAGTAACTACAAAAACTGTCCAATAGTTTAAAAACGGTATTTTTTAAATCTATAATACGATTGTCAACTCACAACCTGCAATTGAGGTCGGGGTCAATTTTTGCAAAACCCGATATTAGTGTATCTCCATTAATTAAAAGAAACGTGCCTGCTAGATTTCATATCTGTTGGTCCTATTGTACCGGAGATACCACGAAGAGTGAGCAGCTTTTTTCCCCTTTAAAATAATTTAAAATAAATTACAAAATTAATTTTATATTACATCAAATATTAAGTTGAATATTTATCACAGTTGCTAAATGTTTTTGAATTATTATTTGACATGAAATGCCTGGAGATACTGTACACATTTTATATGAATCAAAAAGAACACATGCAATATTTACAGGAGTGATTACTACGATTAGGTAAAATAGTTTAATGAGAATTACCAAATGGCTGGAGGAAATTCGTTTCCGGCATGCATTAAGTACTCTGTACATTTCTAAGGAAAACTGCAGTTTTAACAACTTTCTAATCGCATACCTAAATTTGTTGAACACCACATTAAACGCGTCACAGTTTTAATGGTAAATTTTACACATAATTAAAAGTTTCTGTGAATCATTATACAAACAGTAAGGCAAGACACTGAATTCAGGCGCTTTTAGCAGTTAGAGAAATTCGAAATATTTACATTACTAAAGTTATCCATTGCCTCAGGTCTTTAGCGAGGTATTAAGGATGGTTTAAAGTGAGATAAACATTAAATGTAAAAGTAGTTGTGATTCTAAAATTTAGAAATGAAGTTCTAAATCTGTATTGAATTTTCCATCTAATCAAAAGTAGTGTCTCCTTTAAACATTGTGAAACCAATTTCGGAAGTTTTGAATAACATTTTAGCAAAACTGTTGCCTTATAAGTTTTAAATTTATATTTAAAGTAAATACTTATTTAGGGATTTATGGATTTTAAAGTTTATGGAGAAAATTAATAATGCATAAGTAGAGAATGTAAGGCATATCTAATAGCAATTGCAACACGCTATCACGGTAAAAATCTTAAATGTGATAAAACCTTAAATGTTGTCAAATAATGTCACTATAACTTATTTATTGTAGTTAAGTGTATTCAACAGTTTTAAAGCTTTGATTCAGTAAAAGTAGCGGAATTTCAAAATGTTTATTAATTATGAGGCATGATGTTATAAAAAAATTAGTTTTATTGCAATGAAAAACATTTAGAATTCTTGATTATTTACAGAAATATATTCTCAAATCTTATTTCATGAATTACAAAAAAATACACTAGGGTGTTTCCGGAACTTCAAAAATAAAGCGTTGTTCTGTGTATTGAAAGATAATATGAAAAAAAAAAAAGAAAATACCCCCATGTCCAATTATTAACAAAAAGATCCAATTTCTGTATTAGAAGTGGCTTTTTGATTAAAATTGGATATCTATTAAGCCAATGATTCTCAAACACTGTGCAGCGGAACTTTTGTCTGCTGATATATTCGTGAAGTGTGTTGCTAATTTTTTAAATTTTTTTAAGTGTTAATAATACTTTCATAAAAAAGATTAATAAAAAAATCTGGAACTAAATCATTTGTCCGTTTTATGTAAATAAACCATTCATAAAATTTATTGACAATTAAATGTACTAGGTGAGGGGGGAAAAAAGATAATTTTTCATTAGTTCCCAAATTTAAATATAAAAGAAATTTGATTTGTTCGTAATTCATGTGTGACAATGGATCTATCTGTATATAAATTAACTTCGAATGAAGAGGAAGAACTAATTTCGCTCTGTAATAATCGAGATTTAATTTAAAAACTTTCAGAAAAGTCAACTAATTCATTTTGGATTAAAATTAGAGGTCAATATATCAGAACAAACAAAAAAAAAGCTTTAAAAATGTTGTTATAAATTTCTTCATTTTGTTTGTATGAATTCGGATTTTCTGCATAAACAAATATAAAAACGAAATAAAAATCGAGACTTTAATTGTAGATGATGAAATGGAAGTAGCATTATCATTTTTATGACCCGATATAGAAGAAATTTTCAAAAAACATCAAACTCAAATTTCTCATCAAATGTATTCTTATAATTAATTTGTAATTAATGACTCAATGGACGTTTTGTTGTCTTTGTCGTACATATTATTTTTATTTAACATTGAAAATTATTATCAATAACTAGTTTACATTGTGTATTTTAGCTAGTAAAATTCTTTTAAACTTATTTCATATTTTGTGTTCCTCCCAATTTTTTAATATTTAATAGTATACTGCAACAAAAAAATAAATTGAGAATCACTGTATTAAACTGATCCATTTCATTAAATATCTTACTATGAAAATCTTGAATGTGCACAAAAATATAAATATTACTAATATATAAATATAAAACCAAAATTCAATATTTTTAATAATTACTGTGTTATTCATTACCTTGAAGTAAAAGTGAGGAATATCCAGCCTTCACACACACATCAGTGACTTTTATGTCTTTCATAATTTAATTAGGCTTGTATATATATATATATATATATATATATATATATATATATATAT
>BMAV01017535.1:40607-51523 GCA_019973955.1 Trichonephila inaurata madagascariensis | reverse complement strand
GAATAGCCAGACGTAAACTCACCTCCCATCCAGTTGAGAAGCACTTCTTTAAAGTTTTAATTGCAACAGCGTAATTTGAATCACCATAGCCAGACAACGTACAGGACATTTTAAGGGATGAAAATAACCCCCTGATGGTCAAAGAAGTTACAATACTTATCCTAACTATCCTGACGTTAAACTTTCTCCTAATTATATTTTTAATAGTCTTTCTAAGCTGGTTAAATTCCACAACATAGACCTAAACCCTACGGACATCAACTGCTTTTTTTTGTCAAATATTTTGTATACCAAGTATTTATTCACCACTTCTTTATTATAGCAAGGACCGTTTTGGATGCTTTCAGAACCATTTCATTTAGCTGCATGCACAAGACAACAAGACTCATTTTTTTTCTATTGTATTTCTTGTATAGTTATAAATTTAAATATAATACTTTGCTTAAACGACTTTTTTTGTTTCAAGTGGTATTTATTTTAAAAATGGTACCTAAAAGACCGGTAAATATATGCTAAACGAATGCAAAAATTAAAAGAAATCTTAAAATGTCGACTTTAATGGTAAAACGTTTTTCCATCTGTACCTTGTAGTAATTAATCTTAAATACGTAGATACATAATGAAAATTGAAATGTGTGTGGGCTAACCTGTGATATTTCTCTTATAGTAGTAATTAGTTTAAATATATTTAATTTTTAGAGCAATTACACTCAACATTATATTCGCACTGTACACCATCTGTAAAGCGACTTAAAAAAATATGAGTGTTTTTTTAAAGAATATTCTAGATTAATGAGATGCAAACAATACATTGAGCCCTCAACAAACATAGAAATTCTGTATGCAAATTTATTCATCAATGTGCCTGGAAGTTAGCTATTATTTCAGTATTAGCGTTGTGCATGGTAATTCTGAATTTCATACAATTTTTTGAGGTATATAATCTCAGAAATACTCCTGTTCTCTTAGAAGTGATTATAATAGATAATTTTTTATGATAATGTTCCTACGCATACATATTTTTAAAAAATTTGAATTTGTATTTTCAAAAAAATATAAAGTTTACAAACTTTAAGGTGTTAGATTTAATCTAAAAAATGAATGATTTTGTAATTCATTTTTAGCATTTCTAATTAAAACCTTTATGATGATTAAATATATCCATTTTCTATCAAATTTTGCTACATCAGCATTTTCAATAACTTTACGTATGTCAAATTAAGAGTCTTCTACTTTTAAAATGATGCTTAATGAAAATACTTTACTAATTCTAAATGATAAAATTCCATGGAGTTAGAGTTCATCTCAAGAATGTTCATAATTCTAGAACTTTCGGTTATTGAATAATCAAGAAAGTTAATTCCAACATAACTAGCTATCAGAAATGGAAATTCTAACAACAAAAAGGAAATTTTTCCACTTCTAGAAGCATATTGAATTCAAAAGGATTGTGGCCTCTCAATAATTCATGACTTTGGATTTTGACTAAAAGTTTTGAAGTAATTATAAATTCTAAACTCGTAACTGAAATGTCAATCTTTTCACCAATTCATTTCGAATTTTAAAAGCGACTTTGATTCTGAGATTTATGTATTAAATTGAACTATAAGTAAATGACATTTTAATTTATTACACAAACAGAATTTAAATTTCTGCATTTAAGAGCATAATTAAATGTCTGTATTTCTGTATTTAAGGCTTGTTATTATAAAAATTTTGTTATTTGACTTTGAATTGGATATAAATCTTTCCAGGAAAGGGATTGGTTAGGAAATTACTTAACCTCAACTGCTGCATTTAAGAATAAAACAAATATAAAATGAATTAAAGTGTATTGGAAACAATTGCAAGATGATTTTTTTTATTGGAGCGAAAACTATCTGTCGTCAAATTATCGCGTAATAAAATTTCTTAATCTAGTAATTCCAAATCAAAATTTAAAATTCGGTATTTAAGATTGCATTTAAACTTCTCTTTCCATGTAAGGAAAGCTTATTATGAAAATTTTGTTCTTTAATTTAAATGAAATACAAATCATTTCATATTAGGACATGGTCAAGAAACTACTAAACTTTACATGCTGCATTTATAAATAAAACAAATAAAAAATGAATTGAAATGTTATTGGAAAAAATGTAAGGGCTATTATTATTCCTCTAACGAATGTTTGTGTGTGTGTGTGTGTGAACCAACTAACGCTTAATTCCTAATACCAAAGAGAATTCAGGAACCCTTAACTTAAGACCATTATTGGAGCTAAAATCACGTGTAGATAAGCATTCTCATAATATAATTCAATATAAAATGATTTCAAAACAATATTATTTTTATTTTCTGGATGCATTCTTCTATTAACCCGGAAGTCGTCCCGCTAGACCAGCAATATTCAACCTGGAGCTCGCGGCCCCATGCGGCTCACCAAGCCCCTTTGAATTCCCCAGTCATGACCCATTGCTCTGAGAAATTATTTTATGTAAGACAATGTATCAACAATTTGGTTGAAAATTCTTTGACACAAGAAATCATATATATCAATTTTGCTTTTTTGCTGTCGATGTCGTACTGATATTCTTTTTCTATTTGTAACGGTTACGATTATTGAAAACAGACAATTAGTAGAGACAGTAGCGACAATTTTATGGGTGGAACTAATTTTGTGAACAATCTTTAATACCTTGGAAGTGAAAAATATTCAAATGATTTGGAGGTTGGCTGTTTTGAAGTGGAATACAAACATGGATCAGTACTTGTTTCATTTGTCACGAAAGTGCTGTATTTATAAGTACCAATAAACAGGAATTATTTAATGATATGTTTCCTCTTTCAAGAGGAGATAAATAGGCTTTATTGAATATTCTTTGTAACAGCAACAAAGTGTTTCGTCAGTGGCAGTGTCACAGTAGAAACAAAGACATCCTCAGAAGTTTGTTATATTATTGGTAATCATATGGAACCGTTTAAGCAAAAATTGTGGGGAGTGTTCCTTAAATTCTTGTAATTTAGTGTTAGAGGCACAAAATAAAAAATATATATATATATAAAAATAATAATTTAAAAAAATCAAAACAGGAGTTATAATATTTTGATCAATTTTCAATATTCTAAATTTCCAATGTTATCTACCCCCCCCCCCTTAAACCTCATGTTGCTGCCCGCGTGAAATGGCTGACATACGTATGCGGCCCAACAACAAAAAAAAAGGTTGAGTACCCCTTCTCTAGACGAAGTACCAATAACCTTGCCAGTATCCCCCTCTTTTTGGAAACTAAAATGTATTTTTCACATATTTCCCCCTTTTTGAGGAGTGGTGAACATTTTTTTTTATTATCTTAAAGTACACGGAGTGACTGAGTTCCCCACATGACCACTTTTGTGTTCCAAACTATTTTCTATGAACAAGCTACACCCCCCTTCCTCTTGTGAACAAATTGGTTTCAATAGCTGTGTTGTGTGACTCCGTATCGATTATAAAAGTAAATAAACAGTTTATAAAAAGAAAGAAATGGGCAACTGCAATCTCTATTGAATGAACTTGAAACTGATCAAGCAAAGGAAGACCCTGATGAAGTAATGGATATTAATTATGATAGAGAAAGTTGAAAGTTGAGTTGAAAGGAAAATTTTCAAATGCTACTAAAAAACTTCATCAAGAAAAATATGATGACAAAATGTAACCATAAGACAAACTGAGCCCTGTCAAAATGACACAAGCACAAGACAAAGCCCAACATGCTACTTCTTGATCATAAAATCGCACTAAAACTACACTAACTTTAACAAATTATGACAGTTTTGCCGGCAAATAACATTCCTGTAATGTTAGCGAAAAGTGCCAGTAATTTTTGTGTTCAATTAAAGCCACACACATTTGAAACTTCTTGGTTCAGTTTGATTGATATTTTTTTTTCAAATTATCAAAGGAAAACTGAAAAGTGCTGTAAAATAGGTTATACTTCCTTTCGATAAAATTATTTACTGTGGAATAGCGATTTTTATTATGTAAAATAAAAATAATTTTAATTAAAAGAATTGGGGTAACACCGCCACCCCGCGTGACCACTAACATTAGTACTGAGTGTGCGCCGTCTCTTGGTTAAGGTTTTTTTTAAAAAAAATATTGTTATAATTACAAATAAATGGTTTATTGCAGTTCTTCTGAAACTTTCTATATTTGCTACCCAATATTCAATCATAATTTTCATATCGCCCGCTTTCCATACAACAACAATGTATTGAATTCAAAATACTAAATTCTGACGCTAAACCTACAATACGACTTTAACCTTTTAAATACCGCCAGCGTATATAAGCTTCTCGTTTAGCCAAAGCGTTAACTGCTACGAATGTATAAATACGTCTTTCCGAAGTACGATCTTTTCTGCGATATGCCATCCATAGTATTATTCTGAAGGCTTTGGACAGTAAAAAGACCTTGACATTGTTTGCGAAGGATTTACTTATTTCAGAGGATTTGCTCATTTTTTCCTTTCCACCCAATGCATCACATACGCTCGTCTACGAGTTAAACCGTGACATTGGTGAGTGAATCACGTCATTTGTTTTCAGCAGTTAAGGGATTAATTATAAACCATTCAAAAATTATCAAGATAAGTCTTAATTTTTGCATATAACTTTATATATAACAAGCCCATGGGGTCACTTGTATTTATTAAACTTATTCTTAACTTAGTATTGTTAAATTAATTACATAAAATTTGTTCCGCCGTACTGACATATTTATTAGTGTATTATATCAGTGTAAATACGTATATTTTTGTTTTATTTTGCCAAAATGTATTTTCTTTCTATACTTTCAGTAAATTAATATATATATATATATATATATATATATATATATATATATTTAAATAATCTTTATTTTTCGACTTTTTAATATACTCGCACCCGATTTGCAGGGTTATCATGCCCCCCTAGGGGCGCACCCCACAGTTTGAGAAACACTGGTTTAGTATAATAAATGAAATATACTGAAAAAATATGGGAAAAATAGTTTTAAATGTGTAATGTGAACTCAAGCATAAAAATGTAGTCATGTAATGCCTAAAAATATTTGAAACATTAACTGTATTAGTTTTTGCGCTCGTACGTATAAAAACCTTTCCTTTTGTAACACAAAAAATTCCATTGTTTTGACAAAGCGAGTTCTTTTGGTGTAATACGAAGCTTATAATATAACTCCGTGGTAATACTGATATTTTTCTTTTCACTTTTAACAAATAACAATTCTCAAACATATAACTCAACAACAGTACAAAAATTAAAAGTTATTAAAAGTTCAAAAATTTGTAGCACATAGAATAATAAGACCTAAGTCTCTATATCGCGTGAAGCAATTGAAACACCTGTGACGTCTCTCGCGTTCTTCTTATAACATAACTCCTACGTTCTTTGACGGCCACGATTAATGGCAACACTTTTCCAACCCAATACCAAGAAGAGAAACAGGGCGAAAATGCAAATAAGATATACTTTAAAAGGATAGAGGGTTTAGTGAGAAGGACGGCAATCTTAGAGATAACTTAGTGCGTAACAGATCGGAATAAGTGTTAGACGACCTACAACCAAGGAAGAAGGATACGCTCATCTTCATTAAAAATATTAATTATAAGAAAGATTAATGGGGCCTGAGTATTCTTATTTACAAGTAGCAGAATAGGAGTGTCTTCAACCAAGGAAGGAGGGTTACTCTATAAAAGGTAATATTTTGTATAGGAAGTTAGATTAGGCAGATAATTAAATATAATTAAGATAAGTGATCTAGTTGTGCGATCTGACTTGAATATTCAGTTTAATTTGTGGCTTATTCTCACTTAAAGAAAGTTGTTCTTTAGAATTAAGTAAATTAAGTTATTCTTAATAAAAGTTGTGTTAAGAATTACAAAATGTCTCATCTTTTAGATAATCCCACACCTCTAGCTTACGCGGATCCTACACGACATAGCTATC
This sequence comes from Trichonephila inaurata madagascariensis, assembly GCA_019973955.1. Lineage (NCBI taxonomy): Eukaryota > Metazoa > Arthropoda > Arachnida > Araneae > Nephilidae > Trichonephila > Trichonephila inaurata. The sequence continues at coordinate 45,556 of BMAV01017535.1, read as the reverse complement.
GCAGGATGGCTATGTCACACACCCAGCCACTTAATGCTTGTTTTTCCATTGTAAATTCCTCACCAAGGTTTTGTGTAAGCTAGAAAACATTCTAGGAGCTTCTAACATTTCTTCTATGCCGAATGATTATGTAACCTAATGGTATTGACTCCTAACTCTCGTAACAAAATTTGGCAATTTACCAACATTTAGCCAACATTCCCGCCAAATATTTCGCTCGCTAAGGTCACACCTACAGGAAAGAAACATCCTGACATTACGTAACTGTGCCGCTGTCCAATTTTTTAAAGACATTTTTTGCAGTAAAAACAGAAACATGTGTCACATTTATTTTAAAAAGGGGTACAATATTGGATTTCAGAAACAATTACAGTTTGTGCTTCTATTGTCTGTATAATAGTGAAGAGGGTTAATTTTTAAATCCTACTATTAGCTCACACTGTCTATATATTTATTTATTTATATATTTGTATATTTATTTATTTATCTTGGTGGAATTTTCAATCGGTTATAAAATACATTTTAAAGCGCTGAAATTATATAGAGGATCATTTTGGATGACAATACAATAATTTAATTATAATTAATAAAAATTTATTGATTAAAACTAATTATTTAAAGAATTACAAATACAGCCACGTTGGCGACTTGTATCAAAACTTGAAAAGGTTTTTTTCTCACGTGTTAAAGCATTCAGTTGGACTGAAAGTAAAAGGACAATACGATACATTAATGATAATTAAAAAAACTAATTACCACTTAATATTGTGATTCTGGCCTATGTATATACATATTTATATTAATTGTAACTATTTAATAAAAAGTAGCTAAAATAAAAATTTTCGTTTTTGATCTAAGAAGGAATTGACTTGAAAACTATTTTTTTATATTACTTGTTTTGCACACAAACACACACACACACACACGCACGCATGCACACGCACAGTCACATACATAAAAGAAAGGCTAAATTTTAAGTTTATAAGTGGAAGCTCTCTGAAACTGCCAAATTTTTGTGTGGGTTTCTTAAAGAACAGCACGGAGTCCTTTGAGCGATGGATTGCGTCGGAAATTCATTGGTAGGCTGGAAGATGAGGAGTCATAAACGGAAGTCGCTCATTCTTTAAAAGTGTCCCATAAGTTGATCTCCAGATTCCAGCAGAGATTTCAGATATTGAATATAATAAATTGGACAAGGTCGCCCAAAGGTAATAGCACCTGCGGATAATAGCTATGAGTTTTGAAATACATGGGACCATAGAGGTATGACTGTCAAAAGCTGTCTATAAGACCTTACTGATGTATCCGGATTATTAGTATCGAGACAAAACATGTGCAGACAAGTTAAAATTATGCTTTATGCCCGGAGACTTGTGGTGTGTGTTCCCCTTACGCAATTTTACAAGGGAACCCTTGTAAAATTGCTGCCTGCTTAATGCATCGAATGTTATTATTAGAAACAATAAGATTAGTGGCGTGTTCTCTTCAGAAACGAATCGTGATTTAACACATAAAGTGATTCTCGGCGAGTCTTATGTGAAAACCTAGAAAACACTACTATCCTGCAAACATCAGAGAAATCAATCGCTTTTATGACGCTAGCAGTATCTTCGTATAGGGAGTGATAGGGTTGGAGCTTGTATACGGTTCTGTGTATTTTCTGTTGGAACGCAACATGACGCTATAAGGACGGCATTCTCAAACCCTATAAGCAACTGTTTCCGAGGAGCTGTGAGCGATCAATTCATTTTTATAGACGATAATACTCGACAACTCAGCTGCACTTGTCGGCAATTATCTGGAAGAGAGATTATAGATGGTATGGTATTGCCAGAGAGGATTTTAGATCTCAATCAGAAGTAAGACTTGCGGGATGCTCTATGAAAGAGCCACAGCCTGTCAAGGATCCTTCAAGCTTTATGATTTGCTCTTTTGAAAGAATGGGAATTACTGCCATAATCGTTGATCATTAGGTTCACTAGAAGTTTGATATCACATTGTGATACTTGTAAAAAGTATACAAGAGATTGTATAGTTCTACAAGTTGGACTAACTCTTATTAGACACATAATACAAATTTATGGTGTATTCTACTTTCCCCAATGTCGCTTTATGTGCTTGTGTGTAAGCCAACATTAAACTCATCCTACTTTTTGTTACCATTTAGTGTATATTTAAATGTAAAGTATTAGTATACCATACTTTCAAGCATTAAATAGAATTATCGTCAAAATATCTCATTTTTATGTTTGAAGCCGTAACTTTGGACACCAGTATATATGCAATAAACAAATTGGAAAATATTTAAATAGGAAAAAAAACCCATATATATATGTCGCATTAAGAAAGGGACACTCCCCCTCCCTCCCAGCTAAAAAAGAGAAACTTATTTATGTATGGCGTTAATGTTTTTAATTTGCATGTTTCCCTGTTTAATGAAGAAGATTTCATATAATTTTTCCAAAATCGATGTAAATCTAACATAAATATAATGAATTAACAATTAAAATTTAAAACCAGTATATCTGTATTAATTTAAAAAGACTCAAAAGTAGAAAAAATTACTATTTAAGTTTACACAAAACAGAAACGATTTTTGAATATTGATGAAACGAAATACTTTGAAGTAAAATGAATATACGGTGACATTTTCTAACAATTATCTTTTCATATGTTAATATGGTATGTGCAAACTTAGATATATGCATAAAATAAAAACTGCAAATAAATGGAAGATATTTTGTTAAAGTAAATGAGTCAAGTAATAGGTTTTCATTATAAACATGTTTAGACTTTTAAGAGATTTTACAATTTATAACTTTTTAATTTGTATAAAAATATCTCCTTTAGTAAAGATTTTATTTCTTAGAAATTTACTTTGTTTACCAATAAAATTGTTCTTCCGAGGGAACTGAATTTTCATTGTACCAAACAAACTTTTCATGGTCGCTTTTCCAATCAATTACACGCCTCTGTTAATGGAATATCTTGCAAAAAGCGTTGTTTTTTTTCCATTTCATGAAGATTTTTATGATTGGGAAAGGACAAAGGAATTCGTCCCTTTTATTGTTAAAAAAGTATTAGTGGATAGCAAAAAAAAAGTTGAAGCCATGATAGAAAAATATTCTATTTTCTGCTTTCTTTTTTTCTCACAAGAAAATTTATCAAAGATTAACCAGCTGCTGAAATTCTTGAAGTAATACGCATTAATGAATAGCGCAGAGTTTCTCTTAAGTTTTTGTATGTATCTTTTTTTGAAAATTCGTCAATAACAACTAAGTATCGAATTTTCTTTCTAGTACAAAAATATCTTTTAAGTTGAACAAACCTTTTTAAGTCATATTTATTGAAAGGTTTCTTTTGATATCCCTTATAGTCAGATGTATAAAACATATTTTCATTGTCCTTTTTTCGTAGTATGAGCGGTTATTTTCAATTGAGAGAAGAAATCTTTTCAATCCCTTCTTACTAAGTTATATACAGTCCAACACATTAGGAAAGGTATAAACTTTACGGTTACTGGTTTTAAAAAGTTTATACACAGGGAGAAAAATATTATTTTTATATGAAAATTAAAAAATAAAAGTCGATAACAAAAAATAAATGGGTAGACCTTTTCTTAACTTCTTTGTACAAACTCATGTTCTTATTATCATTTTAATAGGAACAAATAGACACACATCTACAATAATTGGCTCATATAACCAATTATATATATTTCACAATCTATATGCTTAACAAATGTAGAAATTTCCCCAGAAAGCACATGGGGCAAAAATAAAATTTCTATTTCCTTTAATTTCCAATTATAAACAAATATGTTATTTTCATGTTGAAGTTTATTTTTAATGGTTTAAAAATTCCAAATAAATATCAAAACATATTCTTTATTTGATAGTTGAAATTTCTTTTAAATTTATTAATTCCAATGATTAATTTCAGTTATAATATTCATTTATGTGTATGCTACAAATTAATGGAGTTATTATTCTGATCGTATTAATGCCATAACCCTTTAATTACCGCAATATGATTTGCTTCAAATTTTCTCATGCAATATTTTTTTTTTGAATCACTGCATTGAGAAAATGAAGGGATATATACATAAATAAAATACTCAACTTTGGGAAATTTAATTCGTTAGAGCGAATTAATTAATTAAATCAGGTCTTTAAAGTACCATCAGTCTACAAAGGTCTCAAATACTCTCATAATGCAAAATGACCGTATGACTTTTTTAACGCAGTTTGTACTATTAAAAATGCTAAATAATTAGAGAACATTAATATTTCACAGCACAAAATATTTATTCTTGAACATTATTAATTTTTTTAAATTTATTTACTTTTTCACACAAAAACTGAATTTGATGGTATACAAAGAAACATTTTTTTTTTTCATTAATACACAGAAATTCAGTACACGTTATGCATTTTGAACGAGGTTTCGATTGAACGTTTTTTAAAGCAATACATCGTGGGGTACAAAATAATACATTTTCTTAACATGAACTACTACACCTTGAGTTCAGTCTCTTGATCGTCATTCTAACAATCTGAAGAAATTTCCAGCAGATAATTTGCTGGGGCATCTTTATCTGAAAAATCATCATTGATTTCAGATAGTAGATTCTCTAATAAATCCAAAGCATCCTGAAGAAAGAGTTTCCTTTTATCAGACATTCTAAGGAAAGGAAGTAATAATAATAATAGCACCTTGAAAATCTGCTATTATTTTTAAATTTCATTTACACATAAAAAATTAAAGTTATTAATTTTTGAGATAAGAATAGATATTCCATTTAATTATGTGGCAAAAAAAAGAAAAAGAAAAAACAGGCTCAGATTTAAAGTTTAACATTTTTTGAAAACGTTAAAATAAAACAATAAAAAAGAAAAATAAATAAATTAAGCTAAAAAGAAATGAAAAAAAAAATTCATTAGTCTATT
>BMAV01017535.1:17479-35607 GCA_019973955.1 Trichonephila inaurata madagascariensis | reverse complement strand
AAGTAAAAAACTTGGTATTTTTATTAAGGTAATAAAAGGACCTACAAAATAAAATCATAAACAAATTCTGTCAATTTTTAAAAAAAAATCATGAATTTAGGGTAGTCGGATACGTTAAAAAATTTCAATTGCATACATGAACCTATAATTACTCTAATCGTCAGTATCATGTATCGAAAATGATTCGTTCATCTCAGTGTCAAATGAGGATCTCAGTGTGAAAATGTCGGCGTCATCCTTTTCTCACATGGTATCCGTGTACCATCCAATGTATTTGTTATGCAATATTTTTTTTTAAAAGAATGCATTTTAGAAGAATGTAAAAGAGTTATTAAAAGCTATTGAACATTTCCAAGCAAAAATTATATCATTTTGTTTACTCCATTGACGTATATTTGTTTCATCCGTGTCAATTTCTTTTTGGCCGCTGTTCTGTTTCCGTTCGTTTTTGTGTATAAAATTGCCTTCATTTGCAAATTTGCGCCATAATGAACTAGTCTGTTGTTATTATTTCTCATCCTCGAGATCAGCAGAGCTAGATCAGGTCCATGAGTCTATTCACCCTGAAAAAGTCCAAACCCAATAGGGGATCTTGAACCTGCCTGTTAAGCCCCCAAAAAGATAAAATGTGGCCAGAGGAGGCTTGAGTAGTAGAACACTTAGTGCAAATTTCGAAGTGTTTAATGCCATCGACAAAAGTCAATGATAACAGATGACCACTAAGGAAACAAGTAAGCGCAGTTTGATCACGTCTATTGCCCACCCCATGCCCCCTGCCCATCCATTCTCATCCATGAACTAGTCTTGATGCTATTACTAATATTTTGGATGTTTAGGTAATCAAAAATAGCGTATACAAAAAAATTCCTAAATGCAAGCAGACAACGATGTTTAGGATAGCTTGAATTACTGAAGATAAATTGAGGAATGGGATGTCATTGATACAAGTGGCTAGAATGGATAATTACATTTTTCCCTTTGAAAGGGGTGGAAACTCGATTTCCCTCATCCAACAAATAATTTGCCTTCGATTCTAAGCCTCACCTGATTTTCAGTAGCATTAATATTAGAAAAAAAGGTGCGCCTTAGATTCGAGTGAATATGGTACTACTCAAAGTACTACTTTTCAGAAATTTGCCAAAAAATTCATACTTAACTAATATTACTGTGATAAATTCGTATTATTACTTATAATTATTTATTATCTTCACATTTACGTAGAGGAAAAACAGACGACGATTAAAACTGTTTCAATAATGGAAGACTACACAAAAGAGACGACTACACAAAGACAAGTTGACGTATATACACAAAGAGACATTATAACAGATTTTTCACACAGCAATGGCAAAACACACTTGACAGATTTTACAATGCTCTAGAAACGGTTTTCTAGAGCAGTTCCACCAACAGGAATGAAAGCAAATTCTCCATTACTTATCTCCGCTCTGAACTCCATTGAAATTAATATAGTCTAATTTAAATTTCCTCAGGGGTCAATCCGAAGACTTCTCGAGGGTTCATTGGCAATATAATTTGCCATCAGTATGGAAACTTTGGTCACATCTTCTAGAATTGCCATAGTCTTATGTTTCAAGAAAACTCTGAGAAGCACTCATTCCCTTTTAAATTTTGATTTTCTAAGAAAAATATATTACTTCATGGAAAACAATATGCGCTGCGTGTTTCAATATATACTTGAGGCACAAAGCTCGTCCGAATTTTGTTTCATTAATATATCCTCATTCTGCTTTTGTGAGACTGTGTTTTGAAGAGCTACAGTATATAAAATGTTAAACTTATCTATTTAATTTTGTAACAAGCTCGACTTTCTTTTGTTTTACAAATATATTTAACAAAGTAGAGTTACGGATAATTTTGTAAGTGATGATAATGGTTTATATAAAGCATTCACACTGGAAAACTAATTTACAGTGAAAAATCTATATATTCATAATTAGCGTAACAATGTGTAAGAAATAAGAGATTCAATAATTTTAAAATAGTGCATGATTTACTAAGAAAATTATTTTTACATAATATATACAGAGAGCGAATAGAGTTAGAGAGCAGATTTCAAACTATAACAGTAATAAAATAAATTGTGAAATAAACTTGTACTGAAACTAAATTGCTCAAAATATGCATTTAAAAAATTAAATAGTTGTATGCAACGAAAAATATAAAAGAATAAATAAGTAAAATAAAAGTGTTATACTTTCAACTTGAATTAAAACCATTGATATATTATGTGTGGCAGTTCTAAAACATTTATTTCACTTTATTTAAAAAAAAATGAAAGGCATACATTTTTGTGAATTAGCAACATAATTAATCTAAAAAAGAGTTGAAAAATGCTTCTACTGCATATAAATGAAAATAAATATAATTACTCTGTTTTGTGGATCATTTATTCCATAAGTGACAAAAACACATATATGTGTTATTACTTTAAATAATTTGTTTCAACTTGAGGGGCCAAAAGATCCTTAAATAAAATCTGGAACTGACAGAAAAGAAAAAAAATTACAATGAAGATATTTTCTTAAAGACGTGAAAAGATGCGTCGAAAGAGATTTCATGGGTGCTTAATATTTTGAAATATTAAAACAGAGATGTTAAAAAGGAAAAGATAACTCACACAATAGACATTTCATATGACATTTTCACAAGATGTGGAGGAAGTAAAACCTTAAGGTCAAGAATGGACTGATTAGAAATAAGCAGTGAATGAGAAACAATGGATAATAAACTAAAAAAAAAATCTGTTTTGTTCCAAAAAATAACAAATAAATTAGTAACGGAATAAAAGAATATAAGTTACTAATTTTTTTCTTTTTAAACATAAAATATTTTACTTGTAAAAGAAATGTCCAGAAAAGGAATATTAAGTGAGAAATTGAATTGGGTTCAAATATAATCAAACACTAATCATATTTAGTACAACATATTTTTATAGTTGTGCTTAAAATAACAAAAACTCAATACTGCAAGATATTGAGAATTTTTTTTTTCAGTTTTTAAATTTATAAATGATATTTATACGTTACAATGACAAATTGAAAATAATAATTAAAATTATAGTATATATTTCAGCTTTCTGATTATCTCTTAAACATTTAAGTTTATATATATACAGTGGCCCATACAGGGGGCACACCCTCTTCCAATAGCCATTGGTTTTTTTTTCAGTTGACATAATCTTGTGTATATAGTATGTACAATTTAATTAAGTTTTTGTTATTAATAATTAATTTCATTAATTACTGCTAAATATTTAATTTATAATTAAATTTTTAGCGTTTTTTTGTTCCCGAAAACCGATAAATCAAAAGAATATATTGGGTAGCGTCTTAGAACATGATACGAGAATGTTGGACTTTCGACCCTGGATCCCCCTCTACTCCCTTGAAAAATTCCTGTGTGGACACCTGTGATAAAAGATATAAATAAAGCTTATCCATATTCCATAATTGGTAGAACATCCACCTAAGGCAATTACAGCCTTACCCCTCCGGGGAACGCTTTCCACAAGTTATTGGGTGTCGGACAGTGGCACTTTCTTCCACTCAGTTTGAAGAAGACATGCAAGCTCTTTCACGAATTTGGGACCTTTGCTGTATTGGGCGATCCAATTCGTGCTATAGGTTTTCTATAGGATTCAAGTATAAAATCACTGGATAGGCCAGTTCAGTTGGTTCGGCCCATTGTCACCATACATATCCATGGTTGCCTTAGCAACATGAAAAGTGGCATTGTCACCCTGGAAGTAACAATCATTCAACCCATAAAATTGCTACATAGTAGGAAGCACATTGTTACTTAGAAGAGTGGATTAGGAATCGGCGTTGCTCTTGCTATGAATTAGGATTAAGGGTCTCAGTCCATAAGACGAGAAACGTCCCCAGACCCTAATTCCAACTTCACCACACTTCACGGTACGCACAATGGCTCTCCAAGCATATGCCAATCTCAGATTTGGCGATCCAACTGGTAGGTATTGAACCTTCATTCATCACTCAAGATTAACCACTTCCACTCATCTACAGCCCAATTTTGAAGAGCCTTGCACCACCTCAATCGAGCAGCGTGACTGGATTTTGTAATCAAAGGCTTATGGGCTGCAGCACTATCAAGGAAACCAAGCAAATGTGCTTCTTTGAGGAAGGTAGTTATCGAAACAACAGTTCAGATACTTGTTACAACTCCAACGAGAACGAGCTTGTTAGAACAGTGCTTCTCAAACTTTCAATATACGTGACCCACTATTCAATCATCATTTTCATCGCTCCCCACTCCATACAATAACAATGTATATAATTCAATAATACTATACATTGACATTAAAGCTACAATACGACTTTAACCTCTTATGTGTCACCGACATATATAAACGTCTGGCTCAAAGTATGAATTTTCTGGATGTATATATACGTCTATCCGAAGTAGGATCTTTTCTGTATAGTGCTAACCATAAAATTATTCCGAAGGCTTTGGAATGCAATAAAAGGACCTTGACAGTAATTGAGAAGGATTTACTTATTTCAGAGGATTTGCTTTATTTATTCCTTTTCTCTTCTCCCTCAAAAACAAACCCATCAAAATATGCTCGTCTACATGGAAAACGGTGGCATTGGTGAGCGAATTGCGTATCTTTTAATCGGCAGTTTAGGAATTAATTATAAACCACTCAAAAAAATTATCACGATAAGTGTTAATACAAACCCATGGGGTCACTGATAATTATCAAATTTTTTCTTAGTATTGTTAAATTAATAATAAAAATACATTGTACAGTACTGATATATTTATACGTGTATTATATCCGTGCAAATATTTGTTACATTTTATTATATCAGAAAGTATTTTGTTTGTTTACTTTTAAGTAAATTAATTTTTTTAAATAATCTTTTGTTTTCGACGTTTCAATGTACTCGCCCCCCCCCCTCGTAAAGTTATCACGCCCTCAAAGGGGAGCGCGCCCCACAGTTTGAGAAACACTGTGTTAGAACTTAGTACGAGTTATCGTTTTGGTTCAGGTTTTCCAAACTTCTTTGGACATCACTCGTCGGTCTTTATCTCTTTGTTTCGTGAGTCTGACAGTTCGAAGAACATTCTGATATTCTCCACTCAGTTTTCCACTTTTTAATCACAAAAGCCACTTCCAATTTTGCAATGTTTAATTCCCTAGAAATGTTTGTAAAAATCGTCCATTTCTATGCTATCTTTCAATTACACCCTTCTAGATGTCAGAAAACTTTAAATTTCGTGGCGTCCTGCATACGACTAAACCCAATGCTATTTTTTACACGATAATTAATTACAGAAGGCATGATTTAGATCAGGACAGGATATATCCTCATCTGCATGGGTATCCAAATGCTTGTCGGTAGATAGTTTATATACATATAATATATATCATTGATTATCTGACACAACTGGTAGTTGAGAAAACTGGGATAACTGATCATGAACGAATAATGCACTGAATGGATAACGGGTTATACTTACTAAGTACTCTGAAATTCACATTGATGAAAAATTACCATGTTTATTTGAATCTAAGACGCACATTTTTCCCAATGTTAATGCTATGGAAAATCGGATGTGGCTTAAACTCGGAGAAATAAATATTCGTTGGATCAGGGAAAGTAAACATAAAACTGACGGTTAGAGCAATAGCAGGTACATGCATTTATTAAAAAGTTTTTAATATTGGTAAAACAAATTAATTATTTACATTTTATTAGTTCTCATTTTATATATTTCTGAAAAATCGCATATGCATCAACATTTTTACTTTATTTTTTCACGAAAACATTTTGAGAATTTGAGGTGCAGCTTAGAGTCGATGACGGCTAAGATTCGAATAAATGCGGTGCATCTTGTATATACAGAGATTTGTCTATCCTAGTTTGACAAGGTCAAATTCCTCAACAAAGTAAACTTGCAGTTTAACACTAGAACGTCCATTGTTGTTATTTTGACACCAGGGCTTGTTCAGTTTGTTCTGCTTTCGCATTTTGACTAGGAATTCGAAAATTTTTCGTAACTTTTAAATATTTTCCATAGTAATTACACAGTAAAAGTTTTGTGATTCTAAGTTAATTATGAGAAATTTTACAACTAAATATACCGGGAACTTCCGCTGGTCTCATTTTGACACCAAGGCAATTTATCATTGTAATTAGCTGTCTTTTATCATTACTATAAGTAAAAAAAAAGCTTTCCAAAGTATTATCGCACATTTTTTTGACCTTGAGTGTGTAAATGAGTGAATATTAACGTCGCAGCTACACGAGAGCTTTTGGCGATGGACCTCGAAATTTTAAACCATGGTCAAGCGACGAGGATGACCCTTGAGCTGCATCCCTCTCCTAACTACCACACCACTCCAATGGCTCCTAAATCTAAGCCCTATTGAACATTAGTCCCTCAATTATTTAGTTAAAACAATTATTTTATATATTGTATGTCACGATGTCAAAACGACAGCAGTGAACATTTAAGGGTAATCGAAATCCCGGATGTTCTAGTGTTAAATAACAAATCTAAAAGGTTCGTTTATGACTTAGAGCTGAAAATCGTATTTCTGGCACTTTTTTAAAACTAACAAGTGCGTCAAAATTTGATAAGATTCATTTCTTCTTTTTATTCTAATCAATTTATATTTATCTCCAGACAGTAAAATACTTCCTGAACGGATGGTCATTTTCTGCAGGATCTGTTGTTGTTCCCTTTTATAATACAGTTTAAATGTTTACTTATTTATTTTAAAAGTAATTTTTCAACTGAAGTTATAAATATGTAATTACATTTCTTGAAGTAATGGTATACATGTTTTAATATTTTTATCCTGCTGTTGAATAAATTTAAATATTGTTAAACACTTCCTGGAGTGATAAGATAAAAATATTCCGAAAATTTTACTGAAAGAAAACCTCTCTTTTTTCTACGAGTATGTACTTCACAAAAAAACGCGAGCAGTATATCCCTAAAAATAAACAAAGACCTTTCTCAAAATCTCGATGCCCCTCTTAAAACCAATTGCCTTTCACTTGCTAGAACCTTTGTCACATTTTAACAAATATAACTTTTTTTAAAAGAATGGGACAGAAAACAATGACATTTTTTCTCACAAAATTTGTTAACATGACTGTTAATTAACACTCATGATGCAACTTAACGAAATTGGGAAGACATCATTATATAAGGCCATTATTCCTGAAGCTAAAAAAATGTAAAAGAATACAGACAATAACACTAATATGTGCAATTTTAAAGTTCTTTCAAATGATTATTTTGTTTTGGATGACATTGTTCTAAGCAACGGCTGTAGTAAGTGAAATTACTTAGTATTTTTCCCAAGCCATTGTGACAATGTTAAGTGTTTAAAGAAAGCCATAACATTTATTTGAAAAACTTTAATTACTTCTGCCATTTTCTTTCTTTCTATTTTTTGCTTTTCCAAGGATAAAAATATTAGTACACAATCCAGAAAATTCTGTGATACAAAATTCTTTTTTACTCTTATATATTTATAATTTTAAGTTTAATTGTTTTACAAGAATAAATAAATAAATAAAAATTTATAATGCACCGAAATATAATATACTTCAAAACTAATAACTTAAATACGACAATTTTAAGTATCAAATGATTGACGACCTTTTTGTTTGATAACGATTTTATTGTAGAAGCCTCACTTTATATATTTCTAATCTGCAAAATATTAGATTTTTATAGCCCTTAAAATAGTTTGACAACATTATTAAAAAAACTCGCCAAGAAATTTGAAATTAGTCAACCTGCACTCTATACTTATAAATAGCACGACAATAAAAATTTTAGGTACTTACGTATTATCACAACGTGCATTGTGTTATTAAAAGAGTTTGCGATAGTTGAAATAAAATACGTAATTACCAAGTTTTATTATTACGTTTTAAAAGTAGTTTACTTTTTAAATTTAATCTGTAACATTTTTAAAAATATATGTACTTTACTAAAACGTAAAGTACATTTAAATTTTTAAAATATTTTTCAAAAGCTTGAAAGTTAAGCAGTCATTTTCTATAAAATACTTTAATCATATTGTACGGAACGGCAAAAATGAAATTATACTGACTACCTGAATGATTCTTCACAAAAAATTGTCCAAATAGCCACAATGGTTCTTTGTCAATAAATAGTTTAATACGATTTCTGCTCTTTTTTTATTTCGGTTGGTAAAAAAAAGGCTTGCATTTTTTTATTTAAAAATCATAGAAAGAGCTTTCAAAAATGTATGTTATTTATGCTGACTGATGACGAAAATATGTGAAAAAATTAATCTGTTAGATAAATAATGTGAAACTCTGGATTTTTTTAAATATTAGCTGATGGAAAATGTAATATTTTTTTCAAGTATTACAAATATATTTCGGAGATTTTAATATAAGATCGGGGAAACTGTATGAAAAAAATAAAGATTCGAAATCTAACACATTTATTCAAATATGTACTTTTCCTTTGATAAATCGTTTTTCACTTTTTGAAAAAAGAGCGCGGATTTCACTTTTTGCTTTAAGTCAACACAGACATTTATTTATGGCACTTTACATTTTTTTTGATTCCGGAATGTGTTTTTTCGGTGTGTATGCGAGTACATTCCGAACACTTTTTTCAAAATGATTTCGTAGAAACAAATTTATACCGTCTTATGTTCAATTTGTATGTGCAGTAGCTAGTCAAAATAAACATATTTCACAGATCACTTTACTTCCCCATAAAAAAAAAATCAAAGGTATTTATTTTGAAAATGTCTTTAACAAATTAAAAACTGCAAGAAAAATATCCAACCAATTCTTGTTATTATAAATTTATATCAATAAATTTAGCCAGGGAAAGAAAAAAAGCAAGGCTTTGATTAAAAGGATTGTAGAGCCAGTTGAAGAACTTTACGAGCTTTTTTTTGCATTTTTAGTACCACTCTAACATTACTTCAAATGTATTCCTATTATGGCTCGTTCTTTACTTTTTATTATAAAAAAATATGTGATGCAACGTTCACAAGCTTCTAAATATTTGTGTTATCTTTTTAAAGGCAGTAAAATTGATTAAAACAGTACCTTTGAAGAAAGTATATTTTCACTCCTATTTGCTGCAGACTTTTTTATATATGCGTATTATTACTTATTTCTAATTTTCTAGTTATTAATTCAAACATTCTATTTGTTCACTTCAAATGTTTTTTTTTCTTTTTAGGTGACTGATTTTTTTTTATCCGCTTTTACTTTGATACTGAATGTTGCTAAAATTCTTTCAAACAAACGTCAGCGAGCTATGCTAAAATTTTCTGTATAACTACTAACCTTTCAAGTTCGGATTATCTAGCAATCCCTGAAATATCTTACTAAATTCATTATTTGCCCTAGTTTACGCAATGAAATGAAAAACCCTTTTCTATGGAATTTCTATAGAATTCCATGAAATGATTCATTTGGGTTTAGGTTTGTACTATGAAGTTACACTGGAAATCACTTAACACGAAACTGAAAGGACTGAAATATTTTTTCGTGTTAAAAGATATTTAAAAAAACAAACACTTTATCTCTGAAACTAAGTTAATTAGAGTTTATTTTGTTTACATAAATATGTATATATGCACGTGTTTAATAAAAGTTAAAGAAACAAAAACATTAACAATAACTTAAGGAAAAAATTATTACAAAATTTTAAAGTGCCTTTAAAAACAAAACATTTGTTGAGTTTTAGGAAAATAATCTGATATTTTTCTTTGCATTGTCATTTTTAACCTCAAATTGTTAACAAATTCTTCGATGTTGTCCATTTTGATAATCATTTCCTCATTGGAATGTTCATCTAGATAACTGTGCATACTTTTCATGGCGTTCCTTATTTTGGATAACGTGGGGACAGAAGCTGAATAATTCATTTCATTTTCGTCGTCAGAAGAGGCATCGATATCTTTTGATCTTTAAACAAACTAAAAATGACATTTTCTGCTATAATTGGGGTTGTACACAGATTGTCATCATCTACTGTAACGAATTTTTTCGACGACATAGTAGGGCAGTCCAATCGGGCTAGTGTTTTTCGTATTTCGTTCATTCTCAGAAAGAAAATCTTTTTGCATTACTTGATTTTCACCATTATTCTACGTCAAAATAACTTTGGTTTGCGATTTTGTATAAATTTTATGTAAGAGTTTATTAAACATTTTTTTCTGTATTATTGTTTTCTTTCCGGTATCAGATAAAAATAATATATATGTATTTATCACAGACGCGCGCTCGCGCTCGCGTAGCTAGTTTATATTAGGTATTGTATCAAAATTCATTGGGACCTTTTTGGCGGCCCCTTAACATCTTAGGATTGTTTTTCTTACACATATTGGGGTCCCTTTAGTTTGGGGGCCTCATTAATTTATACAGTTGATACAGTGATAGCTACGCCCTTGATATTTATATGCGAAATCATACTCAGACACTTAAACGGTTATTACTCCGCCCAATCTATCTAATTAAGTTCATGGTATTACTGTGTGTAATGATAAAGAACAACTTTTCAAGAAACTTTGCTGTCTAATTACTATGCATCGTTTACATAATTTATATAGAATGTTTTTCTTCATCATTTAATAATTTCGTTTTAATATATTTCCATGATTCATCTTTATTTTGAAAATAAGAAAATAGATGAAGCTTTCTCACATTACTATGAAGTGTCCGTTGTAGACTAGTGGTCATAGTCATAAAATCCGTGGCTGGCCTTTTGTTAAGTTGCGGTTTCGATACCTTAGAACAGTGCTTCACAATCTTTTTATCGCTGCGGACCGATCAACGTTTTATAATTTTACCGTGGCTCGCTGAGGGTGGGACACGTTGATTGTTTATATTTTAGATTGTTTTGGCTTAACAATTTTAATTTAGTTACATTTATAAATATGCCTTCAGAATAAAATATAGTTACACCAAAAATGAATAAAAGGGATTTAACGTGGAATATGAAGTAATTTCCGTGGAAAGTTGCGCAAATCCGAGAGAAATGCGCCATTTTAAATAAAATGGCAATATTTTAATGTTCTTTAGGTGGCCCGGCACCATTTCTTCCGCGGACCGGGGATTGTGGATCACTGCCTTAGAAGACCCCCTGAGCAGAAGGGCTAATGGGGGGCTCACAATCCTAACGTTAGAATTGTGAGGAAGTTGGAAGAGAGGAGTACTGGTTCATGTGTTATCCTCGTTATTTGATCGTAATAAAAACACTCTTGTTGTTTAGAGTGCGAACTTAATAAACATTTACTTCCGCATAGTACTTTGAAATCATTATCTGTCGCTAAAATCGATTTAATTTTAATTTACGTTATAGTATTCAGCCTTTCATCCCTACAGTGAATCGGTAAAGGAGTACCAAGGTTGCTTGGGGACTAAACACTGGGAGTTTCACCTTAGACTAACCTCCTGACTGGAATATGCACCGCAGCGCCCAAGGTAATGAATTTTAAGATAATCACAATGGGCTTTGACACTCATTGGCTTCTGCGTGACTGAATTAGTTTTTTTTACATTATACTATAAAAAAGGAAGAAGGTTTTTGGTGACGTAATTTTGAACCACAGACAAATGAAAAAGACGACACTTGAACTGGAATCCCTTCTTTCCAAACCTTCCCATGGATTACAACGGGATGATTTAGTGCATCAGCCATATTCGGTAGTCCTTCTGTGGCACTTGGTATCGAACCCTCGACTCCACAACACCACTTACGCGTTCATGAACAAGAGCAATCGGCTACTGCGGTCATCTACGTACTGTTGCTTGCAAATCTTTAGAAATGGCGCTAAGTGTGTGTGTGGTAATTAATCTTTAAAAATATTTTCTATCAGATTTCTTTTTGCTATACATAATAAAATTTTCGAATTTTAATTTTTAAAGAAAATTTATTTCTTTTTACCATTATTTTGTATGGTATAATTATATTTATGTTTGAAAAATACATGGTCGAGTAAATACTTCTGAAATTTAAAAAAATGATAGAACGAGGAATAAGTAAAATTATAAATAAGAAATAAAATAAGATGTTTAGATTTTCCGCTTTTATTCTCTCTTGAAGAATTCATTTAAATACAGCTTTTACACTTCAGCGTGAACTAATCGTATTAAAAGAATTATGCAATTCTTATATACTTGGTAGGCATTATTAGTGCATGAATTCTTTTCTATTCATACTTTGTGTCCTCTTACTCGTATATATTTACACTTCTGGTCTCACAAAATGCAACATCAAGTAGGACCAGATATATCACAGTGAAGTTTATCTGGCAGATATCTTGCTGTACAAAGATCAAACAAGTAAAATTATAACATCTTGTGATGTATGGATGATGACAAAAACCGTAGTTAGTGCAGCTGCCATTGTTAGCTATAACCGCTTGTTTTTTTTCAATTTTTTCTTAATCGCTCTTATCTGAACTTGGTTTTCCTTCCAGTATATGCGATTTACATGTTTTGTATGTAGCGTTGTAATCATCTGAGTTGATCTTGCCCATCCCGGGGTTTCAACCTCTGACCTGTGTTGTGGAGGCGCTACGCCCTAACACTCAGCTACTGGGCTTGGAATATTCTGTTACCAATAGAAAAAAAATCAATTAGTGGACTAACAGTCAATTGGCTTAATATGCGATGGATAAAACTAGAAAGTCAGCATTCAATTCCAAGCAGCATCCCAAGCAGCATTGAATTCAAATATAATTTTGAAGAAAATTATACTTTTCATGTAATTGATATAACAAAAAAGCCAAAATAGGTAGGCCAGGAATTTTATAAAATAGGACTCAACTAATATTATATCCAAATGACAGAACAATTTTAAAAGAAACAAAAAAATACATCATGAGTTTATTAAAGTATATACCTCCAATTAAACACGACTTATACAGGACATTAAGAGCAACACGTGGATATCGAAATTTACAATAAAATAACTCAGAAGAAGATGTTTTTTATGATGAATAAACATAATACTTTTGACAACAAATGTTATTGTATTATTTTAACATAAACTTATCTTTTTCAGGAGCAAAAAAAGGAAAGTCCTAAAATTTTTAAGATGCTCCTTGTTCCAATATATACTTACGTTTGTATTTACACATCCTGTGTACATATTTTTTTTTTTGCAGAGCTTACACTTGGAAAAAATACTTTATAAATTTTTCTGATCAAATTAATAAACCAAGAATTTTAAAAATTAATGTATCAAAAAACATTAATTTTCTCAATTTTTGTTTTCTGTACTTAACCGCATTGGCTTCTGAACGACTCAAATGCTTTTAATCCCGTCCTTTGTTATTTGAAATTTGCAGAAGGTGAGACAGCTTAGCATATACACAAAGGATTCGAATTTTTTTAATTAAAATGTTAGACAAAACACACAACAAATACGTTCCTTTTTCCTTTCCAGTCTAATCTTGAAATATAAATATAGAAAATAGATGAAAATAGCTGTTCTCTCTCTCTCTCTGTTTGTATAGTTATAATTTTTTCCTTGAATCATCTTATTTTTACCGCTTTTGCGGAAAATATGTGCATTGGAATTCATTATAATTGTTATATGATATTCGAAAGCGAATTCTTTTCTTAACAATACGGATTCTTATCATTTTTCCATTACAGTTTTCTCTTGAGCATTTCAGCTTTAAAGTGTCATAAAAGAACAAGAACTTAAAATTCCCTCCTTTTTCTCAATAAAACCACTTCACGTTCGCAAGCCATCCACCTCAAATGTTGCCATCCCATTATGCACAATATACCCAGAAATGTTTGGCGATATTTTCTCCTATACTTTCGTTCTTTGCATACTAAACTTTTTCTTTAAATAGAAACACGATTTGTTTTTATAGTTTTGCTTAGGCAGCTATAAATAAAGATTTTCCTAAGATATTTCACTTTGAAATGCATAATATATGAGTACGAAATCAAGCATAGCTTATGTCGAGCATTTTATTTGAGTTTTTTTTCTTTTTAGTATTTAAAATGAATAAAATATTAAGCTCCTACAGGAAGTACAGCTACATTATTTACAATAAATGTCCTATTTTAAAATTTGAATGCTTTAATATAATTATTAATATAGCAATAATATTTGTGAAATATTTTAATAGCTTCCATTGAGTTAATAATGAATAGCAAACAGGGGAATTATATCAAAGCATTAGGGATAATTTATGGTGGTATTATAATTTAACAACAATAAGCTTTTTCATCAACATCAGGGACGCAGGACAGCTTCACGGAGGGTGTTAGAGGATATCGAGGATGTTTCTAGTGAACTGGGCAATGGGAGATAAAGGTTGGACTTCTTGAATGAAACGTCCAGAACTCTATTGCTCTCAGTGAGTTAGGACCAGTTCAAGATGTATGACCCCACCATAAAATGTGTTAAAGAGAGAATAACTTCTCTTTTCTTTAATCCTCTATTAACATCTTTTCTTTAATCACTAGAATTCTAGATCAACCTTTGCTTAACACTATCAAAAACAAGCAAAAAAATTACCATATCAATGTATCGATTTTTTTCAGAAATACTTTAAAGAAAGGGAGAACAGAAACTGAATAACAAAAGAAAATTTTCGTTATATAGAAAATACACTTCGTTACAGAGTGTTATTTTACGAAGAAAATCGCGAAATGTTCAAGGTTCCAGGAAAAAAATTCACTATATAGAAAAATTTTACAATATAGAAGTTCGTTACATAGAGGTTAGACTGCCATTTACTTTTTTGCACAATAAATTATTCCATTTTTGTAGAATATATCTTTTGAATTAATTAATTGGAAATTTCAGAAGAACTGAATACGTATTCTACCTATTAATTTCCTTTTTTTACTTCAAAAAAGAAATGTTTCGTTTAATATTTATTTTTCAAACTTTCAATTTTCTTCTTACAATACCAATTAAATTTTAACAACATTTAATCACTTGTCTTAAGTAAGAATTAAGAGTTTTTATACACTCTTAAAAATAATGTAACACTTTTACGATATTACTTTTGTGTAATTACAGATAAACTCAATTCAACTTTGAAAATATAAAACTTCTATACCTAGAAATTTTAAAAATAAATTTTTCAAATGATCTTACAAATTCTTACTGAAGTAATGTCTCGAAGAATCTACATCTTCTAAATCAGAATTTCTCAAACATTTTTGTCTCACAGACCCTTTGCCATGTTTTCCAGTTTCGGTAGAGAGACCCCTGATTACCTAATATTCAATTTGCTTGGATATTTTTGACAGCTGGTGTAAAACTACTAACTTTACAAAATTTTAATTTCTGACTGCAGAGAAGTACGATGTGTTCATACAATTAAGAAAAATAGCATGTTTATTAATTAAATTAAAATTTAATTAATATATGAATAAGAAGGGATGAATATGGTATTTCAATAACTAATTTTCATCACATTTGGGAGCAATCTTTTTGGTTTGTAGTGTCAAGTCTTTTTTTTTTCTTTCGAAGATTGGCAACCACGCTGAAACTCCTTTTTACCTGGAAAAACAATTAACTACTTTTTCAAGATATTCCATAAATTGTGATGAGTAGCAGCCCTACCTTTTTAAAACCAAAATTTCTGACATTCGTTTCTAAACTACTTTAAGATCTTCTTTAGTGCCTATTCCGATCATCAGTTCCTCTTGTAATCTGACAGTTTTTTTTTTCGATATGATCATATGAATTCATTGCCTGCTGTAGTATAACAATGTTCAAAAAGTATTCTCAAACCTAGTTTCAAAATCTGAATAAAACCATTTAACTGCTGAAAATAGCTTAAAACGTCCTTTTCCTGGCAGATTATCTGTGACAAATTGAGAAACTGTGAAATTTAGTGCCATACAAAATCATACTTCTTTAGCTTAACTCTGGCACAAAAAATAAATCTGGTTTCCACTTGATTATGGTATCCGACCACGTTCGGAACCGTGATTTTAAAAAAGCGCATAAATAGATAATTTTCATGATATTTAGTGTCACTTAGATTCGAATACATGTATACAATTGTTTTAAGGACATTTTGGAAAAAAAATTATTTAAATACAATATTTCGGCAAAAAATTAACTTAGAATAACTTTTTTCCAAATGTTCTCCTTTTGTGAAAAATGCTTCTATTATAATAATATTTTGCCTGTATATACCTCATACTTCTGTACAGAGGCTCAACTATGATTTTTGAAAAAATCCCATTAGTTTCGGAGTTACCACCAATTCAAATAATTATCGGCGTTTTTTTCTTAAAATTTCTCCCCTCTGTTGTCGTAAAAACATGAATAAACCCACTTCTAAATTATATATTTCAAAATTTGTAGTTTAGCCTCTGTACAGAGGTTTGAGCTATATACAGGCAAAATATTATTATAATAGAAGTATTTTTCACAAAAGAAGAATATTTTGAAAATGCGTCATTCTATGTTCATTTTTCATCAAAATATTGTACTTAAATAATTTTTTATTGTAATACTAATCTTAAAACAATTTTATATACATTTTCTAATCTAAGTGACACTAAATGTCAAATATTATCTATTTATGCACTTTTGCAAAATCACGATTCCGAACGTAGTCGCATACCTTAAATTTTTGTTTGAAATCAAGGTCAAGATATAGTTTAATTAGGGCCACTATCATGGATTCCCATTTGCACCTCATGGACCCCCAAATTATTTTTTCGCTGAGGTAGACCCCTTTCAGGCTGTCATAGAACCCCAGGGGTCCATATAGTTAATTTTGTGAATCACTGTTCTAAATCAAGAGACCATGGAATCATCCTTGATATAGAATTCTAAAAAGCAAAAAAAAAAAAAAATTCTTATCTATACATAAAAAGGAATATTTCCTGTTATAAAGAAAAGTGTAGTGATTTTTCACTCAAGTATCCTGGGAGAAATTGAAAGTATTTTTTTTGTCGAAGCTCAAAATGAGTTCCGGAAATGAATCACTAGAACAAAGTACGAATTCTTGTTCCATGATAGTTCTACGTGATTAGGTTGAACAAAGTCATGGAGTTTAGAAAAAGTTTCCGAATAAAATTTTTCTCCTGGGATAGAAAAAACTCTCTATTTTGATATAGGTGAAAAAATTATAGTAAATATGAATTCGAGGAGCTTTTTAACCTACTTACTAGAGAATGGTAGAGAATAGAGAAATCCTAGACACAGAATCAATAATTAATTTTCTCATCAATCATTTTTTTTATGATTTGAAAGGACGTAAGGAAAATGTATGTAATGTGTATTATCTCTGAAATAAAGAAAGGGCTTTTCACTTTAGATACAGACTAATTTTCAGAAGTTTCTTTAAATATTTTTTTCTCACATGCGTGTTTAACAAACGTGATTATTTTAAAAACAAGTAGTAAAAAAAAAAGATTTTTTTTAAGTCGATTCCTACTTAGATCAACAAAGAAAATTTTTATTTCAGCTACTTTTGAGTAAATAGTTATAATTAATATAAATGTGTATATTCATATGACAGAATCACAAAATTAAGTGGTAATTAATTTTTATTAATTATCATTATAGTACCGTATTGTCCTCCGAAACAATCTTGCATATAAAATTTCAGTTCAACTGAAGAGCTTTAAAACGTGGGAAAAAAAATATTTTAAAGTTTTGACCCAAGTCTCTAACACTGAAACCAAAGTGGATGTATATGCAATTCTTTAAATAATTAGTTTCAGTGAATTAGTTTTAATTAATTATAATTAAATTGTCGTATTTTTACCCACAACAATAGTTTATACATATTTTCAGCTAAAATGAGAGCTTAAAATGCGAGAAAGAAACCTTTTGGATTTTTGACACAAGTCGCCAAAAATGATGCCAACGAGGCTGTATTTGTAATTGAATAGTTAGTTTCAATCAATTAATTTTTATTAATTATATTTAAATTACTGTATTTTCATCCAAAATAATCACGTATGCAAACTTGAGCGATGAAAATGTATTTTATTAATGATTGAAAATTCCACCAAGTTAAATACATAAATAAATATATTGAGAGTGTGAGCTTATAGTAGGAATCGAAATATATATATATATATATATATATATATATATATATATATATA
>BMAV01017534.1:0-30982 GCA_019973955.1 Trichonephila inaurata madagascariensis | reverse complement strand
AAGGCCCAACAGTTCCCACCCCGTTGTGGCTTCAAAGTCCACCACACGAGGGGTAACAAGGACCAATGGCCGAATAGTAATCCAAACAGAAGTGATCCTGCGTTACGTGTTGCTTGGAAGGGCGTGACGTATTCCATCTTTAAAGAGACACCTAAACAGGAAACCTAGACTAGACTTTCTCTCAGCCTGGTTTCCAAATTGGCCTTTAATCTCTCACATCTACACTTGCCTATCAAGGCTGTAGACAACGAGCATCACAATGTCGTCCTAACGCAGCCTTCACATCAGTAACCCTGTCTTAAAAGCACCTCAACAGTACAGTGCCTAAACAGGGGGTGCATGTTAATCTATTGTGATTCAAAAAGTCCTTCCGTTGGCGTAGTGTGGAAGTTAGGAGAGTGAGATGTCAGCTAAGTTATGGTACTCGTCACTGGATCGTGGTTCAAAATTACGAGGTCTCGGATAGCTTTATAGTGTAAAGTTGACAAAGACTCACTTGTTTTCCATGAAATCAAGAAAAGAAATACGTAAAATGAAACAAAAATAGAAATGTTTAATAGAACTAGCCAGAAATTTTTTTTATTTCATTGTTTAATATTCAATCCTTTTTTTTTTTAAATGCTTTTATAAATGAGAAATTCTTACCTTATTTTAACTCAATCTATACGTAAAACCATTCAGCGAAGAAACAAATTAGAGCAAAATACGACTCATCTCTACTTATGTGTCCTTGAAAAATCAAACTCAATAAACCTTAATTGTTAACCTTAATCTAGACTAATTTCTCTACTTTCAAACCGCAATGAAACTGAAGTCATTCATAGTGAAACGTTTCCCGTCACACAGCTGTAAATCGGCTTCTCTTTGTGGATAGGATAACCACGTCTCTATGATCACGCGCACCCTTAAAATTTTGCGAGGAATTGTCTTTGGTCATCGCCTCGGCACCCTTTGAAACCGTGAGAACCCCTCCGTCCACGAACCGGATGTAATTCGAGGATAAAAAGGACAACCGCTACCATCCCGAGACTCTAGAGAGGGCAGGTAGATAAGACAATTTGAAAACTTCGCTGAGAAAGGAGGCAAACTCCTCCCTCTCAAACAACAGAATTTGAACTCTTAACAAACTAAGAAATCCTTTTATATATATATAATAACTTCAATGTATAAATTATAATTAATAACTGTAACGTATAAACCAATTATATAAATTGATAAACATCAAGCAACCATTATTTATCTCCCATGTCACAATAGAAATATACATATTACTACAAACTAAATGGTATATAACGGGAGCGAATTTTTCCGAATTGAACAGAAATAGAACAGAAAATGTTATTCAAAAAATACCCAGCAAAAACATTAAATTTTCCTGCCGCCAGAACACTTTCTATGGGGTGGGTTGAAAATATATGTGTGATTTGAGAAACCTTCCCCAAAAGGGTTTTTGAATCTTAATTTTATGATTCCCAAGGAACGCATTAATGAAATTTCATGTTTAAACGTTTTATCAAATGGTCCAAAACTTTTCTTTTTTAAAACCCTTTTTTTCCCCTAAAGAGAATTTTTTTTATTCCGGATATGTTTTTTTTCCCGGCAGTTCTAAAATTCTATTTTTGAGCATAAAGTTTTCGACATTTATGTAACGCATGATATCCATTTTGACCTTGAACGCTTCTGACCTTCGGGCTTTCCAGAAATAGTCTTAAGTTCAAAAATTCGAAGAAAACCTTTAAAAAATGGAAGATTTTTGCTTCAAGGAAATCCCTTTCCCGTTTTTTACGCTTTGAATTTTTAAAACCTAACTTGTTTTTTTGAGAAAACTTTTGGCGCGACGTTTCTAATATTTAGACAAGTTGAAAAATAAGAAAACTTTGAGCATAGAGACTTAACTTGACTTGTTTAGATTTTTTTTAAAAAAATTTTCCCCAAGTTTTGAATTTTTTTGGTTTAAAAGAAAAAAAACAAAATATTTTCCCTTTTAACCTTTTTATTAATACGGGAAAAAAATCTTTAAATGAACTTTAAACCGGGAAACCCCCTTTTTTATTTTTATTTCAAATGTACGCAGTATAGTACATTAATTTAACCCCCAAAACGGTTGCACGGGCCCCCCCATTCCCAGATGCCTTTTCGCCCTTTAAACAAGATTCCCAAAAACGTCCAGGGGCTTTTTAAAAATTTGGCTCAACCGCTTTTGAGCCCCCCCTGAAAACCTTTGCGGTGCATTTTTAAACCCTCTCCCGAATGGCAAGACTTGGAGACCACTTAGGGGGGTTTAAAATTCCTTCTGTGTCCATGAGGCCGTGGTAAATTTGTGGTCATGTAGACGCAGTATAGTACAGCTTTACATTTAATATTGCCTTCTGTGTTCATGAGGCCGTGGTAGCCTAGTGGTCAAGGGAAACCCACCCCGTTGGCGTAGGGATGGGTTTGACTTTGTACTGCTGAAGTCCCGGGCAGAGGAGCCCAAAATGCATTAACCCTTTTTGGCATCGTACGGGCTACCGAAAGCTGGCCACAATCATTTTGCCTGTACGGGCACTGATATTTCCTTCTTCCTGTCTTTGGGTTCCCCAATTTTTTTAAAGATAGGTTTTTTTTAACAAATATTTCCCATTGGGATTTTTTTTTGTAATGAAGGCGAAAATTTTTCATTGGAAGTCACGAATTTTCTTTCTTGAAAATTTTCGATAAAGAATAGGGAATTGTGCAAAGCACTCTGTAATTTGTTGCTTGAGAAGAAATGGAAATGGAAAGATAATCCAAAAAGTTGATATTATTTTTGTCCACAATGCAATGTGAGACTTAGTATTACACTATGCTTCAAATTGTGTATATATACACAATTTGCCCCAAACAAAATCCTAAACCCGTTTAAAAAAAAAGGTACGAACATAAAAATTTTTTATAAAAATTTCAAAAAAAAGCAAAAATTCCAAAGTGTCTTAAAATAAATGTTGTTGTGTCGTGTGTTTTTCATCCTGAGATATGAAATACAAGTGGAAGAACAGAGACATACAATACAAACGGAAGAATATAGAGATTTATTACAGATGATGATCCCAGCATATAACAAGAGTGCGCCTTTTTCCCTTCGAGACGGAATCCATTACAGGCGAAAGTCCCTTTTTCCCGGGAAAAAACAACCATGCCTTTCCCCGGGGTTCAACCCCCCGGGTTTCCCGAGGGCATATCCCCCCACTGGTGGACTATTAAAATATATCATAAGATATATATATATATTGGATACATTAAAGGATTTTTGTGTTCCACGATTATAAAATAAAAAAATTTGTGAAAGCCTTAAAATTAAAAATTAAAATATAAAATTCTTCCATTTTCGCATTCTATTAAATATTTAGCTTAGTTACATGCATTAAAAAGTGTCGCCTTTTCCGGAAGCGGAAAATTGACCACTGAAGAGGTTAAATATATCGGGGCTCAAACGTTCTCCCGTTGGTGGGGTGTGGAAGTTAGGAGAGGGGAGTGTAAGTTCAAGTGAAGTCCTCGTCACTTAATCATGGTTCAAAATTACGAGATCTGTCGCCAAAAATCCTCTAGTAGCTGAATACTGCTACGTTAATTATTCACCACTTCCCTCATTTCCCTTTTACTTACTTTTTTCGTAACTGGTTCCATTATATATACGACTTTTAAAAAAATTTCTAAAATTTTAAAACAAGAGTGGAAATTGATAAAATTTCCGTCGAGGGAGGAGAAAAAAATCTCTAAAAGATGAATATTTTAGCAGTTAAAAGATCAAATGTGCTTCAGGGGTTGATTTTTAAAAAATAGGTGATGCATTCAAGAAACGCTTTCGAATGAAGATGAGATTTAGTTACACAAGATGTATGGAATATTAACATTATTTCATTCACATAAAGTTTTATTCATTGTGTACAACATGTTTTACACAAAAATAATGAACTTTCCATTCCTATATATTTATTGAAATTCCTGGCAAAAGTCCCATAGAGAGCCTAATTTGTAATAAAAGAACCCTCATTTCAATTTGTTGCCAGATATCAAGATATATTATTCCATTAAAATGTCTTGAAATCCCGCCAAATTTTGAAGTTACGCAAATCATTCTTTAAAAATATATTTAAATGGTGTCTCTGAGAGTTTTAAATACTCTTCGGTAAAAAGAGTTAAGGGAATGAATTGAACCAAGTACTTAAGAGTCGTTTACTGAATACCAAAAGAAGTTGCAATAATTAAAAAAAAATTCGAAATTAAAAGACTGTTAAAGACACTCCAAGGCAAAGAACTAAGCGAAGAATTCCAAAACTTTTTGATATAATTGAGTTTATTCAGTACTGATAGTTTCCGTAACCTAGATTTGATGAAGTAAATCTAAGTGTTTGTGAAAACCCTTTTACCACCAATCTCAAACGATGGTAAACTCTTTTATCTTGTTACACAAAAGCTTGGGAAACAGTGAAGGGGCTTGAGTTAAAAAAAATGCTAAAAAGAACTTGCTTTTATTTCTTAACCAAAAAAATGAGGATATGCAAAGAGAAATGGAGCTTTAAATTAAATCAAATATTATTTATTTCTAGAAGTATATTTTAGCACTGTATATATATTAGCACATTATAAAAAACTCAGATAATCAAAAAAAAATTATTCTTTTAAAGTACCTCATTTATTATTTATTGAAATACTTCCCTTCATCATTGTCATCTTGCAAAAAAAACCTAAGAGAAAGATTTATATATTGTGGTGTAAGTGTGGTTACCATCATTTCTTGTTACTTTTTAATTTTTAAACTGTGTTTAATAGAAACTAATGTATAATTCATTTTGTATGTGCCGTATTGCTCTTAAAACGGGGAAAATTTCTTCATTCTCTCCAGTTAAATAACATTTTATATCATTCTTTAATCTTAAAATCTGGATCTAAAAAAGTTAGAGATTATAAATATATCTTTCCAAGAGTGTTTAAAGAATGAAAAAAAAACTAGAAATACCTTGACGTAAAAGATACTATGATATTTTTAAGTTAAAAATTTGACATTCCTCATAGTATTCATTATAAATTGTCTTTCAGAACAAAAACTTCAATCTGATTGCAAGTTATATAGATAATTAAGAAAAAAAAACAGATGCTTAAAAAAATAGTCTACTTTCAATTTTTTTTCTTTTGATTGATGACTGTCACTAATAGTTTTTTAGAGAACTTTTTCTTTAATTTTGTCCCATTAATAATGAAAGTAAGATAAACAAAAAACAAGATGACGAAGTTGACATCTGAACGTGCTTAGAGAAAGAAACGATTGCAATCTTCAGTAAAATTGCATAATTTATTTGAGCTTTAAATCCTTATAAAACGAGAAATTCAATAAAGCAATCCTAGTCTGGAAATAAACTGCCATTGGTAAGGCACAAAGACTGATAAAAGTTCTCATAATGTTATGAAAGATTTCTTACAGAATTAGCTCTTTCGAACAGTCTAAATTGGCAATATTCTGAATGGCTGGATACCACCTCAGATCAAGATATAAGCGCTCTATGTAGGAAAAAGATCAGGAGATCTAGTTGGCCAAGAAAGTTTCGGTAATTTTGATAGCATAGGAAAAACAACGGAAATACGGGTATAAAATTCCGCCTACGCACCCTGTACTAAATTGTGTCGCTATTGATAAAAAAAGAGACCACATGCCTCTTTATGCCGTAATGTTCTATTGTATGCAGGAGCTGGTGGGGAGAGTAAGGTCAAGATCTTTACGTTGTTGTATACCAACCAAACATGTCAGCACCAGTCTTCAGCACGAAGTTGAAAATCGGAAGCATTATTATAAATTATGAATCTCCAGTCATCACAATTTCAAGTTGAAAAAAATGAGAACTATTGTAAATAAACTTATCCGCATACCAGCACGAAACATAAGCGTGGCACGAGGGTGAAGATGAACATTTCAAAACTAAGGAGCCCTTTTGAAACACCCTGTATCAGAATTACACCTATAATGTAAAACCAAATTTATATACAACTAGCTGGTATACCCATTCTTGGCACGGGGTGAATTGAAATATTGAAGGATAAAGAAGTTTTTAATGAGTTAATTTTACATGAATTGCAAATTAAACAAAAAAAAGTTTTTTGCATATCTCAGCTGAACAAAAAACCCTATTTGTTAAATTTTAAGTCTTTAGATCTAATAGCTGATAGAAAGGAATTTTTTTTTCTTATAACACTCGTAACTCTCTTGTGGGTCGATTTTTGAAAACACTTTCTTAGGCTGATATCTGCTTAGCAAAAGAAAGACATTGTTACAAATGTTGTGTAATGAACGCTTAAAATAGTGTAAATAATTTGTATCTGGATATGTAATATGTTAATATTACTTTCGAATGTATTTATTTTATGTTAAAATAGTAATATTCGCAAACAAAGCCATTTCTTACATTATAATGGCGATTCAATGAAAACATAGTGAAATGTTGGCGATAGAGCCAAGTTGGCATCATTTTTGGCAACCCTGTTGGTAACTTGGCGTTTGATTGAGCGGTGCAGAAGTTAACATGTTGTAGCGCCACCTGGTGGGGAGCTGTAACAACGATGGTTGCACCAAAACCTTATCCGCAAAAAAATACAAATTCATGCCAGTTTTCGTAGTGACCGGTTGAACGGTGTTGGAGTGAAGCGAGGTCATATATACAAACTTGAATTTATACATAGAGAGAGATGATAATAAATGTATACTTAAAACGGTTGAGGTTGAAATTCGAAAACTTTTATTACACCAAACTAAACAAAATTTTCTTTCAATTTGTGGCGTTTTGTTTTTAAAATCCCACTAAATCTACAGGTAACTGATTAAATCTTCTTATGTGAAATTCTTTGATGTTACCATAAAAGAAATTTTCGGGAAATGTATAGTTTCCGGGGGGAAAATGTATCTTATCTTTCCCCGCCCTTTTATTGGCTTCCTGTTATTATATTAAATAACAAACCAGAGCTGTCCTTTCTTTGTTTCGTTTTTTTCGTTGTTGTTCTTGTTACGCGTATAATATAATAAAACCCACCCTAAGCGTCTGTTAGATACAAAAATAAACACTTCCAAACATGATTATGAAAGTATAGAAACTGCTATCTATGGAATTAGAGGAGAATAGAAAAACTGTTTTCCTGGTGTTTCACTAAGATACTGTTCTTTTATGTATTGCTTGTGAGTAATGCATAAAGATATGGCATCAAGAAACTGAAACTAGATGAGAAAAGTACAGATAAGATTTATGTGTGTCTCATATTCAATATATAGAGAGTTTTATATCTCGGCTATTTTCATTTCCTAACATTTGAACTTAACATAGTACAAAAAAAACATGATTTATATATATTTATAAATTAAAATTGCTTAATTCTTTGGGTACAATGCATGATAAACAAAATTTTCAGAAGGTCGTTCGAAATGGAAACGATTTTGATATTTAATTTTCAACAATAAATACTGTATTTTTTCTGTAGAAATTTTCTTCTATCTTGTGACGGGCTGACGAGTCTTTTCATTAATATGTCCTTTGGGTTCTTTGGGGCCAGAATGAATGGCAACTCTTTTCCAACCAAACCCAAGAGGTGAAACGTGAAGGAAAGATGCAAATTAGGAAGCTTTTAAATATCAGAAGTTAGAGTAAGCGGTGGGGCAATTTGGGGAATGTTATGATAGAGAGTGATACGATTGTGAAGGGACAGCCAACAGAGGAATTCCTGACATAGAGCCATTAGGTCAAGGTGCATACCATTGCACTCCAGTAAATATGTAACTTCCAGTAGGATTGGGTCGGTCGATCGAAATTAAGGTAGGATTAACTATTTAATATTAGGATCTGTGAGAGTATTGGAATTGAGCTTAGGCAAGTTAGTTATTGATAGTGGTCCGGGTTACGTTATTTCGGTAATATATATATATTGTGTGTTTAACCACCGTAGATTCTCTCTCATATATTATTATTATCTAATCTGTTAGATGTTTAGGTTTTAAGATCTCAATAATGTCAAATTAAGATCATGGCAGCTTCTAGTTCTTCCGTTATTCTTACACCTCTAGCTCACGCTGATAATCAAGGAGAAGGGCATCCGAGAGGGGCACCCTTACAATCTGATAACCCACAATAGCTCTAACTCGAATTTTTCATGAAAGTAAACTTTTTTTCTTAGTACTGCCATGCGAATTTTTCTCCATTCCTCTTAAACCTTTTTCCAAAGTCCTGTATTGTTGAATGCTGTTTTCCTAAGGCTCGTTTTAATAAACCGAAAGAACAAAAGTCCTTTGCAGAAGCGTAAGGTAATTTTACACGTATTTCATCAAGTGGGATACCCTTTAGTCCTGTTTCTTATTCTTTCTTGGCTGAGTAAGCAGCAGTTGACTTTGATGTGTGATTAGAGACTTTATCCATACGAAGCTCCACTTTATCAATGTCCTTTCCATATAAAAAGTTGGAATTTCTTCTTCAAACATTGGTTCTAAAATATTCTGTTGTTAGTAGAGTGAATAAATTTTTGTTTCGTTGAGACGGTTTTGTTTTTTAGTTTGCCGTCCTAACGAATTCCTGTTACTCTCCCTTTGGGAACTTTCCTGTACACTGACGAAGCCATTCCGAACAGTCAATCCAGTCAGTTGTACAATATAAAATTGATCTTTTATTACAGTCCCTTAAATATACCCATTCCTCATCAAGTGTTACCATCAATTTCCATCTTTCGGCAGCTAGGTGTTTTTCATAAAATTTTCGACAATTTGCTTTTCTTTCAGCAATATGTTTTAGCAAAAGCAGATGAACTTTAGTTTTAGACATCTGTTATAACTTTAAATCCTTCTGAATGATTTTAATTATAGTTCAGGAAAACATTCCTAGTTTCGATACAATGAATCTTTGAGAGACCAGATTTTCTTAGTCTTAGTGTGAAGTTCTGTAGTCATGTTCTCATTTTTACTTTCTGCTAGACCAAAAAAAATTTCCCCTTTCAAATTTAATATATTGTAAGTACCTGGTGTGTGTGTGTGTGTGTGTGTGTGTGTGTGTGTGTGTGTGTGTGTGTGTGTGTGTGTGTGTGTGTGTGTGTGTGTGTGTGTGTGTGTGTGTGTGTGTGTGTGTGTGTGTGTGTGTGTGTGTGTGTGTGTGTGTGTGTGTGTGTTGTGTGTGTGTGTGTGTGTGTGTGTGTGTGTGTGTGTGTGTGTGTGTGTGTGTGTGTGTGTGTGTGTGTGTGTGTGTGTGTGTGTGTGTGTGTGTGTGTGTGTGTGTGTGTGTGTGTGTGTGTGTGTGTGTGTGTGTGTGTGTGTGAAATGCAATAACCGAAATTTTTAAACTGCTTTTTAAATTGTTGATACAAATATTTGTTTATACAAATATTTCTCTTTGGAAAGCGTAATTACGTAACCTTCCAGCCATATATCATTTTTAGGAGCCATTTTAAAAATAAATCTTTTTTTACCTTCCTATTTATAGTAAAGTCCTGAAAATTCGACCTAATGTGCACCGAAGGGTGGCGGAGTTAGTGTAAGTACACGCCGAGTAAGTACGAGCAGCTCTTCAGAAAATATTATACTGCACTTTTATGTATTGTTTGCTTGAGAATACAAAAGAAAGAATTATAAATAAACTTCCCAAATACCCTTCAACAAATGCAAATTACGTACGTTATGATGGCATAGAACATTTACTACTTAAAAATGAAAATTAATGAATATACAGTATGCAGAAAATAACTGACCAAATACACCTTAGAAAAATACTTTATGAAGGAATGGTACATAATAAAAATTAGATAGCCGACTTTGCAAAAACTGGCTACTTTTTTTTGAAGAAAGGTGTTATGTCCTGTTGTCTTCTGTACAGCATTCTGCGTTTCGCTGCTTCATCACGAAAATAACAAAGAAAGACTAAGTCCATTACTGACGCACATTGTTCAAGCTACTGAAGGGCGTTTTCTGCAGCTCAGCTATGTGATATTTTCGGATTTATGGTATCCTCAACGAATACGTCTTCGTAATTTTCCGGCATTTTTTAATAAATGTGACAGCAGCAATAATTCATGCATCGGGCATAATAAACGAGTCTGTATGTTGAGTTTTTTCGACCTTCTCCAGTTATCAGAGCTACCGGATTATCGAATGCCGAGTTTACTTGACTCTACCGTATTATGTTTAAAAGTGAGTGTACTAATCTTTTCTGCATCGTTGTTGAAAACTTGTGAAAGTGCCCCCTAGGGTGCCCTTTTCTTAGATTATCTGCGTGAGCTAGATGTGTAGGGTCAACTAAAGAATGAGAAGTTTCCATGATCTTAATATGACTTTATTAAGACCTTAAACTTAAACCTCTAACAGATTAACTAATAATTATATATGTGAGAATCTACGATGAACAAACACACAATACCGAAAGAAGTAACTTGGACCACTATCAATATCTAACCCGACTAATCTCAATTCCAATAATAACGCACGTCCTAATATTAAATAGTCAATCCTACCTTAATTTAATCGTTGATCAGATACTAAGGAAGTTGCGTCATTACTCGGGTGCAATGGTATGCACCTTGACCTAATGGCTCTATCTTCGAGATAACCTCTGTTTGCTGTCACTTCACGATTGTATCAATCTCTAACAAAACATTCCCCAAATTGCCACCCTGCTTACTTAAACTTCTGATATTTAAAAGCTATCTAATTTGCATCTTTCCTTCACGTTTCATTTCTTGGGTTTTGGTTGGAAAGAGTTGCCATTAACCTTGGCTCCAAAAGAACCCCAAAGGACATGTTAATGAAAAGACGCGTGAGCCCGTCACAAACTCACTCATTAGATTGTACAAGCAGGGACATTTTAAGCCAGTGTTTCTCAAACTGTGGGACGCGCCCCTCTAGGGGAGCGTGATAAGCCTGCGAAAGAGGCGCGAGAATATTGAGAAGTTGGAAACAAAAGACAATTTTAAAAAATTTTTATTTTACTGAAAGTAAGCAAACAAATTTCATTCTGAAGCAATAAAATATAAAGTACCGATTTAATTAATATAAAACATTAATATATAAGTACTGTGGAATGTATTTTTTAATTAATTTATAACAATATTAAGTTAATAACAAGTTTAATGATTACCAGTGTCCCTATAGGCTTGTCATGTATAAAATTATATGCTAAAATGAACACTTATCTTGTTAATTTGTACAGTGCATCATTAACCCCTTAAATGCCGATTAAAAATTACGGGATAGCTCCTCAATGCCACCATTTAACATGTAGGTGAACGTATGTGGTGCTTAAGGGAGGGGGATAGAAAATGAACAAATAAGCAAATCTTCTGAAATAATTAAATCCTTCGTGAACGCTGTCAGGGGCAATTTATTGCATTCCAAAGGCTTCGGAATAATTTTAGAGATCACAGTTTACAGAAAAGATCGTAATTCTGAAGGACGTACATATACGTCCGGAGCAATTAACGCACTGACTGTGCGAGATGTTTATATACGCCGGCGGCACTTAAGGTATCCAACTATGTTCGGAACCGTGATTTTGAAAAAGCGTATAAATGGATAATATTTATGATATTTAGTGTCACTTAGATTAGAATATGTATATAAAAGTGTTTTAAGAATAGTATTAAAATAAAAAAATTATTTAAGTACAATATTTTGGCTAAAAATTAACTTAACTTAACCTTTATTCAAAATGTTCCTCTTTTTAGAAAATGCTTCTATTATAATAATATTTTGCATGTATATAGCTCAGACATCTATACAGAGGCTCAACAATAGTTTTTGAAATATATAACTTAGAAGTGGGTTTATCCGTGTTTTACGCAACAGAGGGGAGAAATTTTAAGAAAAAATGCCGATAATTATTTCAAATGTTTGTAACTCTGAAAATAATGTGAATGTTTCAAAAATCATAGTTGAGCCTCTGTACAGAAGTCTGAGCTATATTCAGGCAAAATATTATTATAATAGAAGCATTTTTGACGAAAGGCGAACATTTTGAAAAAAGGTTATTCAAAGTTAATTTTTAACCGAAATATTGTATTTAAATAACTTTTTTTGTTAAAATGTCCTTAAAACAATTTTATACATGTATTCTAATCTAAGTGACACTAAATATCATGAAAATTATCCATTTATGCGCCTTTTTAAAATCACGGTTCCGAACGTAGTCGAATACCTTAAGAGGTTAAAGTCGTATTGTAGGTCTAGCGTCAAAGTACAGTATTATTGAATTTAAAACATTGATATTGTATGGAGGGGGAGGCACGATAAAAAGTATGATTGAATATTGGGTCGCAAATTATTGAAAGTTTGAGAAACTGTTTTAAGCCATGAACCAACTGAGCACAAGTCCTCGACCTCGAGAAGGAAAAGGGAAACGTCAAGTTCTTGACTCGTACACAATAACATCATGAACCGAATAATTTCAACCGTCATGCATTACTCCAACGAATTATTCGAAAAACTTCGAATTTGGAACTATATATCAACTGTAACAGGTACAAAGCAGTATTATTAAGTCATTTCCATCGGCCTTTTCAAGGCTTATACCTACCACCAAACACAATTATCACTCATTTAGTCGATAATCGTTTTGTGAGATTGTGAGTCATGCACTTTTTTTTTGCCGCGGTACTAGTATTTGGCAACGTATGCTGTACTGTCGACATAAAAAAGTCATTTTTGGTGCCTACTTTTACATAGGGTCCCAGAGCTTCAAAAAGTCTTAAGATGTCACTGAAGCGAGGTCCTGTGACCACGGGGTCAGCTGCGAGGTATAAAACCACGGGTCAGCTGCCAATAACTCATTATACAATCTTCGTTTGATTTTAATTCTGAATTGTACATTCTCGTAAGCTGTTAATGTTTCAAATGTAATCTACTGGTACATCTTTATAGCCTAATGACAGATATGACACCAAATTGATTGGTTGATTGAATTTTAACGTCGCACTGTTCAGCAACACGAGGGCTTTTGGCGACGGACCACGTAATTTTGAACCATGATCAAGTGACGGATATGACACCAAAAGTAATATAAGAAAACTATACGATCTTTTTTCTTCGGAAGGTTATAGGAATCTTAAACGGTACAAGATCACATGTTAATATTTTTGTAAATGGAAATGACTACACCCTAAAACTTCACTTAAATATGTTTGAAAATAGCACATTATGTTCTAAAGTATCTTATTTGCTAGCATTCTAGTGGCCGCGGTAGCCAAGTGGTCAAGGTATTGGATCGTTGCTGGCATGTCACGAGTTCAAGCCCAGTACCACTAAATATCCACCGTGTAGGGTAACGATGAACGTTAAATCGGTCGAGAGCTCAAACGTCCTCCCGTTGGTGTGGTAGTTAGGAGAGGAGGGGCCAGCTCAGGTGTCGTCCTCGTCACTTGACAATGGTTCAAAATTATTAGGTCCGTTGCTAAAAAACCCCCGTGTAGCTGAACAGTGCGACGTTAATATTCACTCACTTACTATCATTCTAAATTAAGCTCTCTTTAATTTTAATTAATAGAATTTAAATTAATTAATATAAGTACCAGTAAAGAGGGTAACTAATGTATGTTTTAGTTTCTTTGCAGTGGCAACGCAAGTTCATGGTATGTAAAGAAATCTAATAATTAAAATTGGATTAAATGAAACTGCAGCCCCTTAACGACACGTGTCTTATAAGGTCAACAAGTTGTACTTAAGATTAATTTGGTTTTTTTTTTTTTTCTAATTTTCGCTTTTTTTTTCTTCCATCATTCATCAATATTTTCCAGCAAAAAAACGTTGATTGGATTATAACTTTAATTTCGTTATTACAAAATCTGGTTTTCTGATGTTACTTATATTTAAAATCTGCTCATACGACATCTTCTGTTTTTACGTTTCCACTAAAGATATATTAAATTTTAAAAAAATGTCTTGCTGTAAAAGGTTACAGCCTTTCAGAATTAAAAAATTTTGGATGTTGTGAAAATCTAGTTAAATTTATATTAAAACAATGAACATTTTTAAATAAGAAACACACAACTGTATATTTTTTGTGCATCCTTGTTTAAGTAATAGGTAAATAAAACCTTTTTTTTTCTCTTAAGGTATCCGACTACGTTCGGAACCGTGATTTTAAAAAGGCGCATAAATGGATAATTTTCATTATATTTAGTGTCCCTTAGATTAGAATACATGTACAAAATTGTTTTAATGACATTTTGTTAGAAAAAATTTATTTAAATACAATATTTCGGCAAAAAATTAACTTAGAACAACCTTTTTTCAAAATGCTCTCCTGTGAAAAATGCTTCTGTTATATAATAATATTTTGCCTGTGTATAGCTCAGACTTCTGTACAGAGACTCAACTATGATTTTTGAAAACTTCACATTATTTTCAGAGTTACAACCATTTGAAATAATTATCAGCGGTTTTTTCTTAAAATTTCTCCCCTCTGTTGTCGTAGAACATGGATAAGTCCACTTCTAAGTTATATATTTCAAACATTCTAGTTGAGCCTTTGTACAGAGGTCTGAGCTATATACAGGCAAAATATTTTTATAATAGAAGCAATTTTCAAAAAAGGAGAACATTTTGAAAATTGATCATTCTATGTTCATTTTTTGTCAAAATATTTACATTAAAATAATTTTTATTTTAATACTATTCTTAAAAACAATTTTATATACATTTTTCTAATCTAAGTGACACTAAATATCATCAATATTATCAATTTATACGCTTTTGCAAAATCACGGTTCCGAACGTAGTCGGATACCTCAACCCTTTCGTGAGCCATTTATTTCTCTTTTGAATTTCTCGCGGTTTTTTTATTTTTTATTAACAATAGCTTTCAAGGAAATATATTTTATTTTGAAGAATTTTATGTTAACATTTAAATTTTAAGGGTGGGAAGAATACTTCCCAAGGAACCATTCACCATCATAAAAGAAAATTAAATGTAATGGTGATTATTTGCCATGAGAAGATGAGAACATTGCAATCAACGAGAAAACATCACATTCTTCACACATGCCTCGAATTCTCTTTTCTTGTCCTTTTCTGCTACATTTCCTACGTAGTCTATAGTATTTATGATGGCAAGATCCGTAAAAAAATGAAAGATATGGTGTCACCATTTTACAGATTTTCTTATTTTTCTCTTGTTATTATATATCTTTTTTTCTTTGACCGAAACGATAAACCCTTCCCAAGACATCGTTAAGTGCAGAGACAACTTTTGGGTAAAATCCTAGAAAAGCCCACACTATTGGCGACAAACCGAAATAAGCGCCAAGTCAGAACAAGATGGCGACAAACGAAAACGACAATGGCGGCAAGTTAATATAGCGGGATAAGGTGTATGCGTATTGAAAATATATGTAAACAATACTGAAATTAAACATTTGAGATAAATATTTACTACTTACTACTTACTTTGAGATAAATACTACTTACTTCTCTCTTACTATAGTGATCTTTTCCAAGTGGAGGGTACAGCGTAATAACAGATTTTAAAAAAGTCCTTAAGGTCTCACATCGCTAAGCGAATGATCGTGTGAGCGCCATCATTTATATTCTCTATTCATATCCATCCAAAACTGCACTCTTTCGTTTTTATAATCCCATTCGCTCATTACATTTAGGACATTCATAACTCGAAACAATCAATCCTTCCTTCCTACACTATTCAATCAATTCTTTCTTACCTTTCACATTCAACAAAGTAAAAAATTCTAAGGTATATTCACTCACACACGCAGCCATACTTCCATCCCGGTGTCCAATAACAAAATGAAATTCGAAATACCCGCCGACAAAATACGAAAATTCAAGAAATAGTTAGGTTTACCTTATCTAGTGTATCAAAGTAGGGTTACCAAGATGGCGCAATTATCGCCAACCAAAATAATTCGCGACAAGGGTGTGGGCTCTCCTAGGACTGAACCCAGCTTTTAGACAAAGAACCATCTTTTTTTTTTTTTTGGTCTGATTTACAGATGTCGCTAGATTATGTGCAAAACTGAATCGGAAATTAATCTTCCCATCATTATAATAGCAAGGGCAATGTATTATAATTGGTTTTGCGCTTCCCACATTTGTATTTTGTAAGATCATGTAGATGAGAAATAAACTCTTCCCAAGGTCCACGAAAGGGTTAAGCTATAAGTGGCCACAAATTTAGTCATATCCTAGAAAGGTTTACACCCTTGAGAGATAAAGACAAATAGAAAGAGATATGCGTAATTTATACTAAGATTTTAATTTGGAATAATGGTTAAGTATTTTTCTTTTAATGAAGTAGTCATGGTTAAAAAAGGAAAATAAAGAGTTCATAGAACTCGTTCCACAAAATTCGAACACATTTAAAAAGTGAAACTAAGAATAAATCGTGAATCAAATTTTGTCTCCTATACCGTAACAGCAAATGAATTTTCATTTCACCTCTGAAAAAAGAAATGCTTATTTGTGTGGAATGTTTTCAAATTTTGATTCCAAATATCTAACGGATATATGGATTACAACATCGGGAATTTTCACAAAACTTGAGGTACTTTTTGACTGATGTAGTTAGAGTTTTATATTTGGTGTAGACAGCCTTAAAACTATTTTCGCCAAATGTAAAAGAAGTTAAAACTTTTAAATATTTTTACCGATAAAAAATGGCTCGATGTGAGTGTCACATTCACTAGCAAATACAGAGTGTCACATTTTTATAATGTTACTTTTTTTGTTCGAATCAAACCATTTTTCCTGCTTAAAATATGCAATCTGAGTTATGTTCAATTGCAAAGGTCGGCAAACTTCCAAGAGAGAAGAGCTAATTTGTAAGTGACACAGGCATCAAAGAGCCATTCATATGGTTCCAGATTCTCGTCAGTCCAACAACTTTCTGGAATCCCTTTGCGAACAAATCTGAACTCATCAATAAAGAAACACAGACAACCACTGACTTGCATTCCCACTGAAATGTATGCAGGTATAATTAAATCTTCAGTAGCTTAAAGATTACATACAACCTTGGATGTCATTTACATGCAAATTTAAAATTTCTTTTTTAAAACTGTTTTTCAGTTCCTACTATTAGTTCACTCTATTCCTGTATATATATATATATATATATATATATATATATATATTATTGTTCAAATTTTCAATCGTTAATAAAATACTTTTTATTCATCACTGAAGTTTAAAAACACTTTTTAAACTTGTAGTGAATGACACTTGATGTTAATACAATTTTTCAAATATTAATTCACTAATAAAATTTTACTTTTTTAATTTTAAATTTATTTTGTGTTATTTTCTGACGAAGTTAGAATTAGCACAAAAGATAACGCAAGAAAGTTTTTCTAACGAATTTTTTCTTGTTCTTCAAATATATTTTCTTAAACTTTCAGCATTGATTGCACTTGATGTTGGTACAGCTTTTTCAAATTTTAATTCATGAATTAAATTTAATTAACTAAAATAAAAAATTCTTTGTTGATCTAAGTAGGAATTGACTTTTAAAAAATTTTTATATTATTGTTCTTTGGACAATTTTCAAAATATTGAATTTTTGTCCGTTTAGATAAGCGATGTATTTTTATCATCAGCTCAATCTTACTTAATTTTTAATTATTACTTGTCACTCAGGGAAATCTTAAAACTTCTTGAGGTTCTGGGTCCTTATGCAAAAGTACGCTCAATCTGACAGCATATTGCATTCGTTGTCAATTACTAGAATAAATAATAAGAAGCAACAAATAACTGGGCGTGACTCATAGTGACACAAACCTAGTCACAAACGGTGTATTGACTAATTGAGTGATAATGGTGTATGGTGGTAGGTCTAAACATAGACAAGGAAAATGGAATATGACCTAATAATGCTGTCTTGTCACTGTTGCCAGTTTGCATATAGTTCGAAATTCTGAGTTCTTCGTAAAATACGTCGAGGAAAACAGTGTTGACCTAGGCTTAGACACAGGGTACGGTCATAAGGTATTTAATACAGTCTTGCCACTATTGCCAGCAGGCGTATAATTCGAAATGGCCAGAATTCAAGAGAATGTGGCTGGAAATAACATTTGACGATGAAAAACTTTTTTTGGATCATGATCATATTGAGGTCGATCTCGATAATATTTTCCCCTTGAGGCTAAGTCCCTGGACCCGAACCCTGTTGTCCAATGTCTTAAGACGTCCCTGTCTTTTTCTCCTTCAAATTAAGCTCTTCTTAACATGATTGAATTTAATGTGCAAAATACATACTGCCGTCCATAATAAAATCGGCACTTTGTAACGGATACTATTCGGGTTCTTTTACTAATCCTCTTGGAGAAATTATTCTTTAACTGGTATTTTAGTTTAAAAATCACTTTCCGATGAGATGACTTGACTTTATACAAGTGTAACTACTATTTAAGTGCCTGTTGTTGAGTATGTGAGTTAATGGTTAAGTGTTGATAGTGAAGCGTGAAATCTAGGTATTAGTAAAGATAAACACACAGCGACTGGGTGGTCGCATATCTTGAGAATAATAATCGACGTAGAATACACCAGAAATAGTGGAAGCAATCAACCTTGGAGCTGACCGAACTATCGGTCTTCGAGAAGGAACATAATAAAGAGCATCAAACTCTGAGAAGTACTTTCGATAATTTAGTACCACCGGTTAGGGTTAGGATTGCATAACTCCGAGAGTTAAGTTATAAATTTGTATACTTCATAAAGTGCCAAAGATAGAATAAAAGTAGCTATTTTTATGATCATGTCTGCTTCTTCCTCGAACCCTCTCGCAAGCGTGACCTTCGGGCCACAATGGCTTGAACTCGCAATCAATTATTCATGGAAACTCCTGATCCCATCCGGTATAGTGATTAGTGACGCTGACTGCGGTGCCTTAGGGCTTGGGTTAGAATCTCGGAGAAGGAATGGATGTTTGTAAATGTATAATGCCTTCGTGGCATGGGGGTACTCTAAATAGCCGTCGAGCCGCAAGTCCTCTCGTGAGGTTGGTGGAAGGGGAAGAGAGGTGGGAGGCCCTGACCCCCAGGGTGTTCTACCTCAAAATTTGGGTGGATTCGAGCAAAATCGTACGGTCTCCTGCATTTCGGGGACCTTGGTCTGATGTTACTGTCCATCAGGTGGCCTAAGTAAAAATAACAACATATAATTGATTCTATTTGATGTCAGCGTGGCATAATGTGGTTAGGCGTCTGACTTCGGATGCTGTCGCGGAGGAAGGTTGATGTTTATAGTAAGATGCTCTCCCTTTCCGCCACCCAGATAGTATGGCGGATATGAACCTCGGCTTGTAACCGAGAGTGTACGGGTTCGAATCCCGAGTAAGGCATGGTTGTATTTCTTCGGGAAAAGAAATCGGACTTTCGCATGTAATGGATTCCCGTCTCGAATAGGAAGCAGCGCACCCTTCTGTTATATGCTGGG
Organism: Trichonephila inaurata madagascariensis; assembly: GCA_019973955.1. Classification (NCBI taxonomy): domain Eukaryota; kingdom Metazoa; phylum Arthropoda; class Arachnida; order Araneae; family Nephilidae; genus Trichonephila; species Trichonephila inaurata. Next base: position 11,574 of record BMAV01017534.1, on the reverse strand, counting down.
ATCTTCAATTGCATTAAATGTCTTCATTCTTCTTTTTGCATTGTATGTTCCTCTTCTTTCACTTGTATTTTATATGTATCACAGGATAAAAGCACACGACAACAACATGGAAATTACCTCATTTATTTATAATTTGTAACGGCACACCGTGATTATGGGTATTCTACAACTATCTCTAATAGTCCGTTCTATATATTTGAAGCCAAGCAGAATACACTTAAGATAACCGACTACGTTTGGGGAACCGGGATTTTAAAAAAGCGCATAAATGGATAATTTTCATGATATTTAGTGTCACATAGATTAGAATACATGTATAAAATTGTTTTAAGTGCCCATTTTTGTGACAAAAAAAATATTATTTAAATACAATATTTCGGCAAAAAATTAACTTAGAATAACCTTTTTTCAAAATGTTCTCCTTTAATGAAAAATGCTTCTATTATATAATAACATTTAGCCTGTAAATAGCTCAGACCTCTGTATAGAGGCTCAACTAGAATTGTTGAAAAATTCACATTATTTTCAGAGTTACAACCCATTGAAATAATTATCGGCGTTTTTTTCTTAACATTTCTCCCCTCTGTTGTCGTAAAATATGGATAAACCCACTTCTAAGTTAATATATTTCAAAAATTCTCTAGTTGAGCCTCTGTAGAGAGGGCCGAGGCTATATAAGGCAAAATATTATTATAATAGAAGCATTTTCAAAGAGAACGTTTTGAAAATGGGTCATTCTATGTTCATTTTGTCAAAATATTTTGTACTTAAATAATTTTTTTATTGTAATACTATTCTTAAAACAATTTTATATACATTTTTTTAATCTAAGTGAGACTGAATATCATAGATATTATCCATTTACACGCTTTTGCAAAATCACGGTTCCAACGTAGTCGGACACCTTAACAAACGATGCTTATATTGCATAAAAATAAGTGAACACATATTCTTCTCAAATTAAGACTTTCAATCACACTTTCCTACGTGCCATAATCCCTTAACAGCAAGGAAAAAAACCTTTAAGTATTTCTTTGTTAAGAATCAAAATCTTCCTCGCTAAATAATTTCCATATTTAGCAAGTTTAAATAATTCTAATATTTACATACTTCGGTTTCTCTCTCTCAGCAAATCATATAAATATCTTGTTAGTCAAAAAATCTATGTTTCTTTCAATAAGAAAAAGCTAAATTCAATATATCGTGTATGCAAAAAGCAAGAACACACTTTTCCGTTACTTTATTTTCCTTAGCTTAAATTTTTCTTTACTTTGATCTATTGAATTTCAATAGACTCAATCGATAGCTGGGATATCAGATTTGCTTAACAAGTGTTAGTCGATCTATTTTGCAAGTCCAATGTTAAGTAATTCGCCTCTATGTTTATTTTTCTTTTAAATTTACTTAATTTTACGATACGTTAACATTTTTTTTTTCAGGGTATTTTTAACAGGAACATGCTGCATGTGAAAATAAGTTATGTCATTTTAGTTTGCTTACAGTAAACAGATATCAAAAAAGGGGCGAAAAAGAAATCCCCGTTTGAGTGAGTGAGTGAGTGCGCCAAATATTCATAGGTCTGTGGTCTGGACGAGAAAAGGTGGCCGCGGTAGCCGAGTGGTATAGGTATCGGACCATGGCTTGCCTTGTCACGAGTTCGAGCCAAGTACCACAAAAGACCCGCCGTGTAGGGCAGCGATGCACGTTAAATCTGTCGAGAGCTGAAACGTCCTCCCGTTGGTGTGGTGTGGTAGTTAGGAGAGGGGTTGCCAGCTCCGGTGTCGTCCACGTCACTTGACAATGGTTCAAAATTACGTGGTCCGTCGCCAAAAGCCCTCGTATAGCTAAACAGTGTGACGTTAATAATCAATCAATCAATCTGGACGGGAAAAGAAGAAATTGGATGACAAGATGGAGGGTCGAAAATAGAGAAGGATCACTGGGGTACCCCAGGGTCGTGACACCCGTGTTTACCAATGATAGTAAACCCCTTGGGAAAAGGTCACTAGGGTACCTCGGGATTGTGACACCCGTAGAAGGTGAGCCCCCTGAGGGGAAAATTCCCGTTTGAATATTGTATGATGTCACTTTGTTCATTAGGTTGCATTAAAAGTGTGTCTTAGAAATATTTTATTCCAAGTTACAAAACTGTGGTGGACGTATCCATTGGCGTATAAAGACCTCTCTTAAGGCACTGAGAGGTAATTTCTATGGTGGAAAATAAAAAGTTGTTGGTATATAGGGGTGAACCCCCTCTTCTGTACACCACTGGGTGTATCTCTAAAATTACATCGAGAATTTTTATGGGGTACCAAACAACCTTATGAAAAATTAATTTTTTGACGAATAACCATTGCAGCAGAAGGGCTATTTGCTGAGGACCTAGTAATTTTGAACCATGGTCAAGTGACAACGACAACACCTGAACCGGCAATCCCACTGACCTTCCCCACAACGCCAACGGCAGGACACATTTAACGTGTATTAGCTCCTCTACACGGCAGGTCTTCAGTGGTACGAGAACTCGAACTCATGACACTCTGGCCACGAGTCTGAGACCATTACCACTAGGATACCGTGGCCACAGACGCGCGGGAGGGGTAGCTCTTTCATATTATTAGGAAGATATTGTTTGGGGGTAATTGTCTTTTAAATTTATTGCTCCGTCCTATTTTTAAAGTGCTCAAAATTTATCATAGCGGTAAAAGTATCAAGGTAACTGTCAAATTAATAAATATTGAAATTTTTGCTTTTGGTGCTGTAGTAAAATAATAAAAATACTAACTGTGATTTTTATTTTCACATCTTTAACATTACTACTTTTAATATCAATCAATGAATGATAAAGATTACCTGCTTTGTTCCAGCAGATTTTCTTTACTGTTTATATATCTTATTCAAATTTCCGATCGTTAATAAAATGCTTCTTATTCTCTCATCCTCTTAAATTCAAATACATTTTTTTTAAACTTGTATTGGATGACACTTAATGTTAATGGTTTTTGAAACATTAGTTCATTAATATTTGAATAATTAATTAATAAATTGTAACAAACAAAAATAATAGTCCAATATCATACATAAAAAAACTCGTTCGCTGTGTCCTTGTAGCGCAATGGATAACGCGTTGGACTTCTAATCTAAAGGCCGTGAGTTCGAATCCCAACTGGGATGGCCTAATTTTGAAAATGTTATTTCTTTTCACTGTACTATTTTATTGGAATAATTAAATTTAATTAATTAACTAATATAGTAACAAACAAAAATAATAGCCCAACATCCTATATAGAAAGGAAAATGGAAAATTGCAAGGAAAATCGCTTTCTATTTTGCCACTTAATATTGTGATTCTGTCATATGTTTATACATATTTATATTACTTGTAACTATTTAATAAAAAGTAATTATATAAAATAAAAATTTTCTTTGTTGACTTAAGTAGAAATTGACTTTGGAAAAAATTATATTATTTGCTTCTACTATTCTTTCATTCAGATGTTCAGTTCTCTAAGTTAAATATTACAGTTCTCTTCATGTACTTCATATTTTTATTTTACTTATATAAATATAGTTTCACTGAAAGAAAAGCAAAATATGAAATAATGACAATCTCAAAAGACGGCGAAATTTTATACCTTCCCCAAAAGTCATCTCCATGCTCGTAAAATATTTATTCTCTTGCTCATAACTTGCTTTGGGGTCGACGAATCCTATTTATATTATTACCATAGACTAAACACAAATACAGACACATTTGGATCACATGAGAGCTCTATATTGGGTTGGAAAGAAAGTAATTTCGGTTTGCACACGTAGATAGCGTTATGTGTGTTTTATTATTCTTCTGCCAATGTTATAATTTCTTTCTTTTATCATTTGATAGTTGCCACTTTTAGGTTACTATAGAAACTTTAGTCCAGTTAATTTTGTTTGTGGCTGTTAATTTAAGGTCAATTTTAACATGGAGTGCAAAAACAAACATTTTCGATGTATTTCTCTTTTTTATTTACATAAAGATATGAAAGTTTGTGACGGGCTCACGCATCTTTTCATTAACATATCCTTTGGGTTCTTTTGGGGCCAGAATTAATGGCAACTCTTATCCAACCAAAACCCAAGAAGTGAAACGTGAATAAGATATGCAAATTAGAAAGCTTTTAAATATCAAAGGTTAGAGTAAGTGAGGTGGCAATTTAGGGAATGTTATGATAGAGTGTGATACAATTGTGAAGTGACAGCCAAGAGAAGTTTTTTCGGAGATACAGCCATTAGGTCAAGGTGGATACTATTGCACTCGAGTCAATACGCAACTTCCATTAAGGTTGGATCGATGATCGAAGTTACGGTAGGATTGACTATTTAATATTAGGATCTGAAATATTATTGGAATTGAGATTAGGCGGGTTAGATATTGATAGTGGTCCGAGTTACGTTATTTCGGTATTATTTATATTGTGTGTTTTGTCCACATCGTAGATTCTGTCACATATATTATTATTATCTAATCTGTTAGACGTTTAAGTTCTTAATAAAGCCATATTAAGAACATGGAAACTTCTAGTTCTTCATTTATTCCTTCACCTCTAGCTCACATTTATAATCAAAGAGAAGGGCACCATAGGGGCGACTTCACAAGTTGTTCAGGACCACGAAGAGATACAAGGTGTGACACAAAAAAACGAGAATAAGTGTGCAGCTTAAAAAAAAGATAGGAGTTGGCAACAACTGTTTTTTGTGACGTCATCTCACACTCCATCTCTACCCATGTGGCCAATTTCGCCTTCAACGATCACGCCAGTTGGGAGCACTGCGTGAACACGTACAACTGCGTTCTGCTGGAAATATGTCGAATCAACATCAAGTTTCTTGAGAAACTTAAAAAATAAGCCAAGAAAATATTTTAAATATTAACTTAGGCTTATGGAAATGAAATTTTGTCTAGTGCACACGTGTTTGAAAGGTATAAGCGGTTTTCAGTGAGAAGGGTCAGTGTGGAAAATGATGAACCTGCTGAGCGCCCAAGGTCAGCAATTCCACACCAAAACATTGCCAAAATGAGTAAAAAAGTGGGTTCCTACTTTCATCAGATTGTTAATCAACACTACTGCATTGAAGTACTAAAAAGACCTTGAAAAAATTAGGGGGGAAAAAGGCCAGAATTGGAGAGCGATGAATGGGTGTTGCACCAAGACAATGCACCCGCCCACACGACTCTATCTATCAATTAGTTTCTAACCCCCAAAAAACATTACTGTGATGAGGCATCCTCCTTATTCACCTGATTTAACAACATGCGACTTTCTTTATATTTCGTACAGTTAAATCTATCTCAAAAGGAACACATTTTACCTCAGTTGAAGAGGTTCACGCAAAAACGGAGGATCTCCTGAAGGATCTCTAAGAAACTCGTTCCAGAACTCTTACCAGATATGCTAGTGCCGAATGCAGAAGTGTGGGGATACGGAAGGGAACTAATTTGCAGGTAATACTGTCACGGAGAACTGATTCTGCAAGTACACTCATAGACAAAAAAAATTAGCACACCAACAAATAAGTGCGGGATCGTAGCGAAACTTGGCATGAAAGTACATGTTAGAGAGATATGCAAATGATTAGAAATACAGCGTGACTGCGCATTACGTATAGACGATAGAGGGCGTTTAACGTCGTTCTCCGTGGAGTATAAAACATGTAACCAAAGCTTGTTTGAGTGTGCTGAATCGCTTACAAAGCAAGAGCTGAGGTAGACATGCCATTATGCCATTTTCGAAGACAATATGAGCAGCTGTCACAGTTTGAGATGGAGAATCATCGGCATGATGGAAGCTGGATAGTCAGCTAGGCAAGTAGCTCGTCAATTAGGCCGCTCTGATTGTGTTGTGAGGAGGTGTCTGACCAGTAGATCCGAGAGATATTATTTACACGAAGATCAGGCTCAGGACGCCCTCGACAGACCAGTCGTCGAGAAGACCACCACATCGTAAGAAATGCCTGCGTACAGCCAACTGCTTCATCATCCACCATCCAGGTACAGGTAGCACCTTCACTAGGGCCCTGTGGCTTCTCGAACCATACGAAGACGCCTGGCTGAAGGACATTTGGGATCGCGGCGCCCATTACGTGTGCTGCCCTTGATTCCCACCCATCGACGGCTCCGTTTAGAGTGGTGCCACGCTCGAGAAAACTGGACTGCAGCGGAATGGAGCCAGGTCGTCTTTAGCGACGAATCCAGATTCAATCTCAACAGTGATGACAATCGTGTTCGTGTGTGGAGAATCCGGGGTGAACGCCTCAATCCTGCCTTTGCTTTACAGCAATACCCTGTACCCACAGCTGGTGTGATGGTATGGGGTGCCATTGCCTACAATACACGGTCACCCCTAGTATTGATCAGTGGCACCATGACAGCCCAGCGGTATGTCCATGATATCCTGCACCCACATGTGTTGACACTCATGCAATGGCTCCCAGGAGCCATTTTTCAGCAAGACAATGCTCGGCCTCACACGGCAAGGGTATCACAAGATTGTCTTCGCACTGTTACTACCCTTCCTTGGCCTGCCCGATCCCCAGATTTGTCTCCAATAGAGCATATCTGGGATCATTTGGGATGACGAGTTGGGCATCCCACGAGTTTGAACGTATAGTTACAGCATATATGGAACGAAACGTCTCAAGACATTATACAGAACTTGTATGCCTCAATGCCCGATTGTATCACACCGGGCATTCGCGCTAGAGGGGGCTATTGAATCATCCGTTCTTTTACCTTTTTCTCTGAAATAAATGATACATTTTCTTTGATTTTCTAATCATTTACTTATATCAAAGTAGTCATTACGTATGTAAAATTTCGTTTCATTTTGACGACTCCTTCTTGGTGCGCTAATTTTTTTGTCCATGAGTGTACAACAATTCATTAGACCAGTGTCGGGTTTTTTTCCAATACCTCGTATGTGAAGTTTACGATATGAAGGCTTAACAAAACGTATGGCTTAGAATTGATTTAAAAATTTCATTCTGGACACTTTCATCACCAACGCTTTGATGAATCTTCAGTAGCTGTTGATGACTGAATTAAAGCCATAACCAAGATAGAGCTTAAACTCGTTAAGAAGCTCTACATTTGGATTCCCCAAGAATTGAATGTAAAATCCCTTAATACAAGTGTGTTATACTTAACCAAAATCAAATTAAAAAAGACTGCATGTATAAGATCAAAATTTAATGGTAATCTATGGAATTTATGAGGAGGACCTGAAAACTAAAAATTTAGAAAACAAATGTAAACATTTTAAATGATTTATCCGAATATTCCACAAAATACAACACACTGAAACATACTCACAGATATGGCAGTTAAATCATACGAATAATAGCATCGAAAAGAGCAGCATTTAAGGTATCAAAGTTGCTCTCTCACTGTCTTGCCTACCTAAGGGTGTGGAAGGAATGAAAGCAGAACCAGAGAATTTCATAATCACAATTATTTATTTAGTCAAACAACTTAACTAATAACCCTCTATTCTCTAAGTTAATGTCTAATGAGTAGCACGGAGAAAGCAATGATTACTAAGCAAATATGTGGAATCAACTTATTTAACTCAACGCAATCTATCGTTGATTCCTGACCTCAAATCTACTCATTCAACTCAGTGGCAAAACATCACTCTTAATCTTTGCATGCGAAAGTAAGCCTTATTCAATCTTACCTACGTAGCTTCCTACCTCCTTCTCTATAATTACAAAACTCTGACTTTATATTGTCGAACTAATCTGAATATTACGGTTTCTTCTTGAGAGGGATGGCTGTGAATTAAACTCGAATGCTAGCCCAAAGATTCCCCAAGAGGATAAGTGAGAGGACGCATATAGATTCGTCACAAAGTTTAGCAAAAACAATCACTGAATTTCAACAATGAGGTTCGAATAATATCTAGCGAATACAGGTAGAAAAAAATCTGTTGCCAGATATTTGAATATATATCCAATGAAGGCAGAAAAAAGTGTTGTCAAATACATGAATGCCGATGTATTAAAGAGAATTGGTAAGATAAATACAAATTATATATAAGCCATGTGACAATTGTATATATTTTGCATACTTAAGTAACAAAAACACTCCACTGAAATACATTGAATTATCTTAAATTCAGTTCCTAATCAAACAATAATATTTGCGTTACTCGATTCTAACATAATGCAATCAATTTTTTTTTCGAATGATTTATCTCTAGTGATGAAGAATGGATCACCTACAATTTAATTAATCGGGAAAAGATCGTGGTTCAAGCGTGAAATACTATTACTATGCATTTTTAGAGACAAGTACGAAGTTATTGGAGCTTAGTTGCGAAATATAGCCCCAACCTTGGCTCATCATTGATTTCAAACTTTACAAAACTTTTTAAAAGATAAATACCGTATTTACTCCAATCTAAGCCACCATCGATTCTAAACCGCACCAGAATTTTCAAAATGTTTTTGTGGAAATTTATTCTCATTTACCCCCCCACACACACCCACAATTCCCGACATGTTCTTGAGAAAAAATATAAAAAATGTGTAAAGGGTTCATTAATATCCGATACTTAGAAATTTTTTTAAAAAAATTAATGAGAAATAAGAAGTTAATAATTAATTTATTTGACCAAAATTAAAAACATTCAAGTACAAATGGACCTCTATATAACGAAGTTGCTAAATCCCGAAAAAAAGGTCGCTATATGGAAAATTCGTTATATAGAGGTTCATCTTTCCATTTTCATTATAAACAACTCGAAACAAATTTCAAACTCATAGACACTATATATATATTTTTTAAAAAAGTAATTATTCACACCTTTTTGTAAATTAATGTACAGTAAAATCCGGTGTATAAAGCGCACCTACAATTTCAAGCTAAATTTTTTAATTTTTAGGTATATTCGCCGTATAACGCGCACCCCCTTTTTAACGAAGAAATCTGAAATATTAATATACATTGATTTTATGTTTTGAAGTAATTTATTCAAGGTATTATCCCAGACTTTTGAAAAAATAGTATACTTCTAGAACTACAACTGTTCTTGTTCATAAGGCAAGTTGTTTCTTTTAAATAAACACTGTATCGAGACATCTAGAAGTAATTTTTTTTATGTCCATCCTTTTTGTTATTTTTAAAGCTATCGTTTTTATACCCGGCGTATAACGTGCACCCTTAATTTTAGATCATATTTTTTGTGTTCAAAGTGCGCGTTATACGCCGGATTTTACGGTATATTTATTTTATAAACCTTACTTATCAGAAAGAGAAAAGAAAGAAAGAAAAACTGCAAGGAAAGTTTCTTGACGCCTTTATCCACTTCCTGAAAAATTAAATTTTTTTCTTTGATGCTCAAGAACTTATATTTTGACGTTTTCGGGCCACAAGAAACAAAATTACCAGAACGACTGATCAACAATTCAAATGAACGCTATTCAAAGACACGGGGACACGAGAAAACTCCACTGAGGGTGCAAGGGGATATCGAAGATGTTTCTTGTGAATTGAACAATGGGAACTAAGGGTTGCACTTCTTGGATGAAACGCCCAGAATTCTACTGCTTTGGGGAAGTTAGGCACCTAATAAAACCAGTTCAAGATTCATATAACAACCATAAACTGTGTTTAAAGTGAGAATAACTTCAAATGTTCAGAAATACTTCAAAAATAGAGAGAGAGAAATTGAATCACAAGAGAAAAAGTTCGTTATATAGAAAAATTCGCATCAAAAAAGGGTTCGTAATATGGAGGTTCGACTGTACGTACATGAACCTATGATTACTCTAACCATCAGTATCATGTTTCGAAAAGGATTCGTCGCTCCCATTTGTCACAGCTGACTCCGAAATTGCTGCCGGCACCGCCATTTTCTCACTCATTGTTGTCTTCCTTGCCATCCATTGCATTTGTTATGCAACATTTTTTTAAATAATGTATTATAGAAGAATGCAAAATAATTATTAATCCGGTATCACTCGCGCGAAAAAACAACCAAAAGTTCACGCTCAGGGTATCTCACATACAAGGGGATTTACATTCTGTTTTTACCGTAAAATTTGTATACAAAAGTTAAAAAGGAAGAAAAGTAGGACATACAATATGTTTATTACATTTTTCACACGTAAATTTAGTTTTTCTGTTCTTTTTATTAGGGCATTCAGTGCATTGTTTATACACTGCTTTAATCTCGTCGTGAGTGACTGCGATGTTTTCATTGTATCTTAATTTTTTTTTTAATCTGTACCTTTTTAAATAGCAGTAAACTTCCCTATTCTTTAAATTCAAAAAATTTAGTGCTTCTTTTTTATATTCTCATGTTCTTCCAGCGATAGTTTTTTTTTCTCAAAAGTACATCTGGAAGTGGATAAGATGTGTGTACCAGTTGTCTCCTTTAAAATTACGCTCTTCCCAAATGTTTTTGTGTCTACATATCAACATTTATTTTCAACAGTGTGTCCCTCTTCTAAATCTGGTTTGATTTCAGTGGAGGAATCATACTTGCTGTTATACATTTGATTTTTCCTCATCATAACCACAAAGAGAGTTTCTTCACCCAAAAATACTGCTGCGCTACATCTAGTAAATACTGTATCCATCAAATTACTTAAATATCACATTTCATCATAACTTCAATATTGTGCCATATCATAAGAAATATTTAAAGCATGCTCATGCATTTAGAACTGTAACGGTGATTCACGCGCATACCCGAAGAGATAATATCCAAAAATATATATTCTGAGTTCGCCTACAAGCTAAAGTCCCTAAAAGGATAAAAACTTATATTCAGCAATACGTGAAACCATCCATTTTCGAAAAAAGGTTTAGGAGAAGTTAGACGGTGGGTATGATATACCCTGCGCGAGAAGTGCCGGGTGAGGAATATTTACAAGCAAAAATATCATTTTGCTTACGCCATCGACGTGTATTCGTTTCCTCCGAGTCAAATTTTCAATGGCCGTTGCTCTGTTTCCGTTTTTCTCTGCATATAAAAGTACCTCCCTTTTCATACTTGCGTCATAGTGAACTTGTCTTGATGATATTATCGATATCTTTGATGTTTAGAATAGACTGAATTACACACACACACACACACTGGAGATAAACTTTGGAATAGGATAAGTAATTGATGCAAGGGGCCAGAATGGGCGGTTGCATTTTTCCTTTTGAAAAAGGCTGAAACTCAATTTCTACCATCCAACAAAAAGTTTGCCTTCGATTCTAAGTCTCATCCGATTTTCAGTAGCATTAACACTGAAAAATGGTGTGGCTTAGATTCGAGTAAATATGGTATTTTAGTAATAATAATTATCTCAAATCTCCCTTGGTTGAGTTTCTTGCTATAGGGACTAGATATTCTATGAGAACGTAATCATGTTACCAAAACAAAAAATGGCGAAATATTATCGAACAAATGGAGAGTATTTGACAGATTTAAGTCCATTTTATTTGTATAAAAAAAAATTGAATTTTATTCTACTCTAAAAAATTAAATTATTTTCTTGCCTGCCCAGTATAAAGATAGAAATAATGCGGCATTTTAGGTTAAA
>BMAV01017533.1:41370-56478 GCA_019973955.1 Trichonephila inaurata madagascariensis | reverse complement strand
GAAGCCAATCAGAAATGAAGAGGATGCAATTCGCTGCAGAGGTAGATGGATGTATGCAAATATGTTAGGTAACAGCCAATCGTGCTTTCATGTCAAGAAATATGCAAAAAGGGCAGTCTTATATATAAGAAGTCAGCTTTATGAATATGGCGCGGTAGGGAAAAATTTTCGTCACACGTTACCAGTTACGGTTACGCGATGAACGTAAGGTAGAAATGTGAAAGAAGTTCCGAATTTTCCCCACGTTTTTAAAAACGCCATCTAATTCATACTATCTATCTCAGACAAAAAATAATTACAGAATTGGAAAGATCATTTTTTTCGAAACGACATGGTATATTTTTTTAAACAAAATAATGATATTTTTTTTTATTTCTTACAATTTTTTTAACTGAGTGAAAATTGATACGCTTTTATAAAAATGGTTTCTAAATAATTCCCTTTCAGTTTCCTTTCATGTTAATGAATTGATATTTTATCCTAAACAAGTTCATGCTTTTATCTTTTAAAATCAGTCATTAAAAAATAAAAAAATGCCAAAACCATTTTTTTTTTACGATTTTTCAAAAAATACTCAAATATTTAATTAAATATTTAATAACTTCATTATTTATAAAAGTAATCTAACGAGAGAGAGAGAAACTTTTATTCCATATGTAAAATAGTACTATCCGTATTCTGCTTAAAGATTGAAAGAATGGATAAAAAATTACGGCTTTTAAATTTTTTTTTTGTGTTTTTCGTCTATTAACCAATTTAAGAGAACTTTTACTAAAGTATTATTCTTACATTTTTTTGTTTAAAAATTACCGCTGTTTGCAATTGATGTGTGAAATATTAAACCATTAACAAACCAAAGAAGTTAACTTCTACAGCGTGTTCACACTGATAAAAGCAAATTTTTTTGTACAGGTGCAGGATATCAGTTTATGGGAAGCAATGATCTCAATTCATGAAGTCACATGATAAACACAAGCACGTGTTTTCCATTGAATTCAAAACAAACATTAAACTAATTGTACTTGTTGTTCTATTTGTGAAACTCACATAAAATTTTAAATTTCATATTTGGGTAAAGATGTTTAAATGCTAGAAAAAAAAATTCTTCAAAAAGATTTTTTTTTTTTTTAAATTAAAAAGAAAATCATATTTTGTGTTTATACTTTTAAATAAAATGCATTTTGTATACATATGTACTTTTTAAGAGAAAGTTTCTGCAAAGAGCAAAACTTGGCAACACCGGAGCGCGTGAACTGATTAGCTGGAAACACAATATCGTGTGACTATGACGTTACCTGAGTTTTTAAATTGATTGGCTAGAATCACGTGGCTTTCACTATCATGTGACTATGATATCACATGAATTGAGCCCATTATATATGCTAGGTGCACTTGATAGATCAATAAAGCAATGGCTGATACTGCTAGTACAGGACTCTTAATTTATTATCGAACTATGTTCCTTTTGTGCTTGAATGGAGAAAGATCTGGTGATCTAGCATACCAAAGCCACACATCAACACAACAATTTTAAGCATGTTTAGTTAAAACAATGGTATGATGGGCTACGTTCAAGTACTTGGAAAACATCCCCTTGGATGTTCATAAATAGCTGCTCTTCAGGTTGAATCCTCAAATTGAGATACAAGTGACAAATAATTTTCTTCATTTTGTACCATTTGCATTAGTCAAGCAAAAATGTATACTCATGCATTCGCCAATTATTCTTTTAAATTCAAATGTATTTTCTTATTAATAAATGCATTCCGTAATGTCTTATTCGTTTCAATATGATGACTAGAGAATATGTCGTTAAGGTATCAAATCTCTTACGATTTTCAACTGCCGGCTGGGTGGCGTAGTTGGTTTGTCGCTGGCTTTGTACGCCCAAGGTTGCGGATCAAGTCGGTGGATTTTCATGATGCAGAAAATCGACCACGCTCATATTGTATGATTATGATGTGTGTAAAAGACCCCATGGGTGCCTATTTGCCTTGGATGCTCTCAGAAATATTAAAAATATCCTAAGTACGGTTTTGCATCAACAGAGCTCAGGTACCTCCCTTTGGGGAGGAAACGTAGCACCAAAAATATTTGCACCGATTGGTAACCGCTTATATGGTGCCGCACTAAAAAAAAAGATATACCAGTTCCGGGGAATGTACTAGGTCTGCAACGGTAAAACGCCAAGCCGCAGTCCATTAAAAATTTTTAAAAAATTAAAAAACTTTTTTCAACTTGATGCGAAAAAGAAGACGAAAACTCTTTAATAAAATAAAGATGCAAATGAAAACGAAAAATTTAGATTAACATTCTTGGCCAAAATAAAGATAGGATAATTATAAAAGGAAGCTGTTATGTCGTATCAAGAATTGTTTTAAGTCGTTCCAGTTGCAAAATATGTGTGTTCTTACAAATATTTTTAGAGAAATTCGAACTCTTCCTTAACTTAATAACAACTATACATTTTCTTCAAAATTTACTTAAAATTCTGTGTTTCTCGCTTGATGTGAAATATATAATTTGAATTGAAATCTGCTCAACTTAAAAATCAATGCACATACTCAGTAACAGCAGTTTGAGCAAACCGAATTCATTTCACTTCCCTACTTTTTTACATTTTCTGAGATTTTGTCACAACTCTAAATTGAGTGTACATGATATGCTATTAACACCCATTAACATTCTAAACGCGCTTAAGAGTTCGAAAATTCACTGCCATATGTTCCTTTCTTCGTATTTGCATATTTTTAAAGCCTTTCTTTGGGGCCTGGATAGCGAATATAACGCAAGTACTTTTCTTTAAGAGGCGTTAAGAGTTGCGATTCCAGTTATTCAAATTTAACCTCTTAACGCGGCAATGGATAAAAATGTTTAAGAATAACTCTTGAGAATATAAAAAGAATTTCAAATCAGAGGGATCATTCCGACAATTTTCATGAATAATTTATTAGAAGTGTAGCGAAATGTAAATAAAGAAGGAGCTTCGGTTTTATGTTTGGGAGAGAGAAATATTTGCTGGTGACATAAGTATCTTAAGCAAATGAGGAAAAACATTTTCTCTTACTCCATGAAAGCTTTGATTTTCGGAAACGAAATCCTGGTTTAAGATTTCTATTCAGTTAAAAAGAAAAATTGAAATGCATATAACCTATTCTACGCTTCACTTGTTTGCTAAGTTTTGAATGGAAAGCATTATTTTATAGTGCATGTTTGATTTTTTATTTGTCTTTGGGGCTCCTAAGTGGTCGCGGTAGCGGAGTGGTATAGGTATCCTTGCCTTGTCACTAGTTCGAGCCCAGTACCACTAAAGACCCGCCGTGTAGGGCAGCGATGCACGTTAAATCTGTCGAGAGATGAAACTTCCTCCCGTTGGTGTGGTGTGGTAGTTAGGAGAGGGGGTGCCAGCTCAGGTGTCGTCCACGTCACTTGACCATGGTTCAAAATTACGTGGTCCGTCGCCAAAAGCCCTCGTGTAGCTAAACAGTGAGACGTTCATATTCAATCAATCAATCAATCTCAATTTGGGGCTCCTAAAACAAATTTTTAATGTTATATCTCTACTCAGGTTTCTTCAGCATTATTTAATTGTAGGCCAAAACTATAAATTAAACAAACTGTCTTTTTGCAAAGATGTAAAATATAAGAGAGATCTTTTAAGCTTTCAAAATAATTTCTACAAATGTAAGTATTCTGTATTAGTTACCTCTTTCATGCTTGGTGGTACATACGTTGTACCACCAAATCTTAATCGTTTACTGTGTGGTGGTATATAAAACGTATCACTTGTTTGAATGCCTCAGAAATTCATGCTAGATGGTACATTTTCTGAAGCACCTCAGTGGTCATCTTCTAGCAGTTCCTCAAGTTTCCAACAAAATATCAGAAGCTAAATTATGTGCAATGGGTTTATGCAGAAGTTCATTTTCTTTGATCTTCTTTGTGCTTGTTAAGTGGTATTCTTCGGAAATGATTATGTTGTGTATTTTTAAGTGTAAATGAAAGTTATTCTTACGATATTTAATAAAAATCAGGTAAGTACATATATTACGTAACCAATAAAGTCAATATTACAATAATTAGTACCTCACATGTGCACTGCCAGTATGAAAACATGAGAACCCAAAAAATGTATCACAACGCTATTGAAGGCTATCTTCTTTTTACAAATAA
Source organism: Trichonephila inaurata madagascariensis (assembly GCA_019973955.1). Classification (NCBI taxonomy): domain Eukaryota; kingdom Metazoa; phylum Arthropoda; class Arachnida; order Araneae; family Nephilidae; genus Trichonephila; species Trichonephila inaurata. The sequence continues at coordinate 52,305 of BMAV01017533.1, read as the reverse complement.
AACATGCATTCCGCTTATTTTTTCGCAATAATCGATATGTTTATGGTACCAGTTACATTTTTTTTCAAAATAATAATAATATTTATTAAAAAAAGTACATGCACACACAAAATTATACAAATGTCCTGAATGAGCTATATATATAGCTCGTGTTCAAGAAAATATAAATACAACTAATACACTTACTACATATGTTGACGAAGTAAAAACTAGGTAAAATAAAATAATGTATAGAAGAAAATATTTAAAATTAACATTAAAACACATTAAGAAAATAAGGACAAAAATTAAGGTTACAACATTAGATTAGGAAAAACTGAAAATGTTTTAATATATAGGATGAATAACAGTATAAGATGGAAAAGTGTATTTATTTATTTTCCAACTATAAAATAATTAACTAAACCTATCATTGTGCCTAGAGAGGAAATATTCATGTTTCCAGAACAATTATGCTGCTTGAAGCGTGGTGTTACCAAATATGTAACACCTATTTTTTAAAACTTTGGGCTCCCTTTATTTGAAAAAGTTTTTAATATTATTAATATGTATAAGCTTTTGTTGAATAAATACAGTTTTGTGTAAGTACTTTGTAAAGTATTTATTATATTTCCCTCTGGTGCATTATTTTTGTCAAAAATTCAGCGTATGAAAGAGTTAACCACATTGAAGTTTTACCTCCTGTCAAAATAATACAGTATTATATAGTTAAATTAAATAAGGTAGCACAGTAAGTGGGTTAGTTAATTTTGTTTAAGTAGGAAGTTAATCGTTTTGTACAAGAAACTTAATTTTAATAGTTTTTTTAAAGAAAGTGCAATTCTTCTTTTCTCTTCCAAGTTTCCGTGTTCTAGATGTATTAAAATATGTTAAATACTTTTTTTCAATATATTCATTCCAAGATTAAAAGTCCTTGTATTCCCATATTTTTTTAAATGAACCCCAGCTTTAAAATTAACGCCGATTTAATATATTATAATTTAAACATTTTTAATTACAAAAATATTTTAAATTTTAATCATTATAATACTGAATAATATTCTGTCTTAAGAATACCCAAAAGGGGTTTTATTAAACTGCAGGCATTGAAAGAAGCTACATGTTAAACATTACTGCTTTTTATCAAAGAATCACATCAAAATGACATGTGCAGTGAATTTTGAATTTAAAATCTAAATATTACAATTCAAAAGATATGGTTATGTCTTAAAGAGCCTTAACTAGAAAAACTGTATAATATGCAGGGGGGCTTAAAGTATCCAAAACTTATGTATTATTACTAAGGAACAACCCATCAGAATGTAATAAACTGTTCATGCATGGATTGTAAATCCCTCCGAGAGTTTTTAGGTCTAGTCCAACCGGCCGCACGTACCCACAATATTCGGAAACAGCAGACACGATCCACTTTTTATACTGATTTCATTATTTAAGACGTGGACGTGACAACAAAAGATGCAGTGCGTACTTTCGTTAAAGGAGTAATTTAAATCAGTCACGCGTGTACAGCGACGTGTTCGAACAGAATGGAATGTTGTTACTGGTTGATCTATAACAGACATATCAGGACTCCTACAAAATAAATCACGCACACGATCAACAGTGTCTTCTATCACGAAATCTTAAGGATACTTACCAGTTTGAGATACTAAAGTTTCCATCATCTTTGAAGTTACTTCCCATTGGTGGATAGATTTTGATGTCGGAGCCCATTCTGTTCTAACACGTCACTGTACTCGCGTGACTGATTTAAACTCCGTAAAAAGTACACACTGCACCTTTTTCTGTGGTGTCCACATTCCAACTACTGAAGTCAGTCTAAAAAGTTTATTGTCTGCGATTTCCGAATAATGCGCGATCGTGCTGCCGATCGGACTATACTCAAGAAATCTCGAGGGGTTTTCAATCCGCAGACGAACAGTTTATTACATTATGATGTGTAGCTCTGTAATAATTAGTCACAACTGTTGGATACTTTAAGATCGGACTTCCTATATATATAAGGAAAGAAACGGAGACTAGAATCAAAACAAGGGAGGCAAAATCCATACTTATAAATTCACTCAGTGATAGTCCAGATCCAGATAATTAAAGGTATGTGTGTTTAGTATGTTTAATTAATTTACTACGACGCCCCTGTTTGAGAGCGCACAACTATGTGTTTCACAGAAATCGAGCGATGGCGAATATACCCGTCAATCACTGAGCAAGTGCCGCTGTTAAAATATTGGATAAAAAAATGAGTTTATGTTATGAAATTTCCAATTTTATTACAAATACTAATTGTGCGGGGGTCTATGTACGGGGCAATAGAGTAATTTAGCTTAGTCGGGAGTTCTGAGAAGAGTTCATGTTTTTATGGATATCTAGGAATTTTAGTGACAGTCTAAACTCCTGGACAGAGAAACCTAAACACACCTTACTGATTTACTTCCATCTTTACTCACAAAACATTTTCTACCTGTCTTGACACTAAGAAAGTTCTAGAGAGGGGTTGTAGGTTGTGTTACATTTATCTTATTAGAAAAGTATCCTTGCAATAAAATAATTGTTTCTCAGGCAGCATGGCCTTGGATTATTATACTAATGTCAGCATATGGTTGTGAATTCAAACAAGTGGTATTTAAACCTCTCGATAGCTAAGTAACTTCAAGCCAATAGCTATCAATGGGGTCAGTGCCTTGTCGACGTCACGCATTTGTCCCATGGCTGACCATACAGAAGGAACCCTATTATAAATCACCTTTCCGAATTTTTTTTGCATTTACCCCATTTAGGATAACATCTAAGAAACATTCTCATCGCCCATAAATAAATTCATTATGCTAACTTATGCGCTATATCAGCCTTTGCAAACGAACATGTATAAATTTCTCTTAAATTTTTCCTAATTTCTATTTATTTGCTTTATTTTAGCTTGGCCTCAAAATTTTCTAAACATTTTGAAATGTGAGAATATGTTTTTTTAATCAAAATTTACAATCTAATTAGTCAATGATTACTACTTTTTACGCATGACGAGTATACTCGTCATAGCACAAAATCCTACAACTTCTTCATGACGACTATACTCGTCAAGCACTGTTAACTGGTTAAGCTTAAGGTAAGTTTTTAAGAAATTACTGTTTTCTCATTGCAGTACTTTAAAAAAATAAAAAATAAATATTTCTTCAAACTTAATAATTTAATAATGAACCTTCATTTATAATATGAAAATGCGCATTATTAGGTAAAAAAAAAATTAAAAAAGAAACTGATTTATAAAAATATTCGTTACATGATTTTTTTATGTGTGAACTTTTTGTACTTCTCTGATGTATTTATTTATTTATTTAATAAAGAAAATCGATTATTTTCAATATTTAGCTAAATAAATAGTAAACTACGAACTCTGAAATGATGTTAACTAGAGATCCGTAATAGTAACTATTCAGCCTCTTATACACAATTCTGAAATTAAAAACACATATATTTAAAGATGAAAGGTATAATCCAATTAAAAAAAAGAATCTGAAAAACTACACCATTTTTTCGATGCTTAAAAAGATCAATGGTTGTGTAGTTATTATAAGTGTTACTGGTTCCTGACTTTCTAAACTTCATGTCAGACGCTTCTCACTTCTGTATAGCGTTTCTATGCATTTTAGCGTTATCTATGCGTATAGCGTTTCTATGCATTCTATGATTTTTCATTCATGTAACAGATTTTGTAAAACTTACAAAAGCATACTGTTCATTGCATTTGTTTGTTTTTTATCTTAAAATGATACTTAAAGGAATGAATGAGGCATAATAGAATTTCCTCTTAAGTCTCATTAAAATCGTAAGCAAACAAGATTTCTTCACTCTAAGCGAAATGCATATTATTTCAATGACATTATCAAACAATTAGCTAATTAAATCCGTATGCATTAGGTTTTACACATAAGCTGTGTTTCTAAATTGTATTTTTAAATCGGCAAGTCTGTTATATGTATTATATCAATTCGCCTAATAATTATCGCGTTAAGTCGTCTCAGGGGTGTTAATCTTGGATTTTTTCAAATTTTCGAAAAAAAATATATGCTGTTCCTCACTTGCTTCTGAGCATTTTGATACTAACCCGGGAAAATACTACAAAAACTTCGAAAGTTATTCAAAAAATTTCAAACAGCAATTCAGTAATATCAGCGTTTAAATGGACACATGCCACTCCCACTTATTCTTCATTTCCGCATACAATTCATTTTTCTGTTTTTAATAAGCCTCATAAAATATTTTAAACACTTAGGTGAATCAGAAGGAAGCTTGCAACTCGACACATTCCTTCTGGTGGGTTTTCACTCTGTTGTGGTAATGCTAGCACGTTGTTTGAAGTAACTTATCGAAATTCAAAACAACGTTGTTTGAAATCGTTTATTGAAATTCAAAACATTTGTAGCATTTTATTTATCCCTTGATTTGAAATGAATTACACACAGAAAAGACCATCGGACAAACGTCCCAAGAAAAGAAGATTTCATTGGAACCAATTCACATAAAGGTATGTCCTCATACACATGTTGCAGAAAGGAGAGATACAGGTAAGTGTGATTCCAGTTATAAAATCTCAGGAACTCAGACTTCATTCAAGTCAAATCTTGTTAAGGTAAGTGAAAATTTCATAGGATATCGTATTTTTGATTTTATTTTGAACCTGTAGCTCTATTTTGTCAGTATCATGCTGTTTGAAAAATGTCAAACCATTAACAATTAATAAAAAGTCCACTCGTGGGTTATGTTTGAATTTTGAAATACATTGTAAAAACTGTGGGAGTGTTTGTACCTTTTCAAGCTGTGAAAACACTGGAAATAAAAAATAAAGCTCCAGAAATTAACAGAAGATCTATTTTAGCAATGAGATGCATAGACCAAGGTTTAGAGTCATTAAAAACCTTTTGTGCTATGATGAGTCTTCGTAACCCTGTTGAACAAAAATCATACGATGTTATTAATAATAAACTTTCACTTGTTATGAAGGAAGTCACCGAGAACAAAGCATGAAAAGGGCAGCTGCCGAAGAAAATTGTTCGTCACCTTATAACCCTTTAACGGTAAGTGGTGATGGGACATGGAAGACGAGAGGACATTAATCGTTGATTGGAGTATGTACTGTAATGGGGACCGAAACAGGTAAGGTTTCAGATAGGGAAGTGTTGTCCTCATTTTGCAAAGGATGCGACATTTATAAAGGGGTGAGGTTTAGTATCAAGTATAAAAAATGGCAAAGAGTGCATAAGATTTAATGTATAAAAAAATATTCTGGCTCTGCTGGTGGAGGTTGACGGTATGTTGAGGATTTTTAATCGATCTGAAAAGCTTCACAACCTGAAATATTCGAACTAAATAGGAGATGGCGACACAAAAACATTCAATGCCCTTTCTAAAAACAAGCCATACTGGGATGACTATCTTATTCAGAAAATAGAATGTGTATTCCATGTACGAAAGAGAATGGGTGCAAGACTTAGGAAGCTTAAATTAGTATATGGTAAAAAGAAATTATCTGATGATAAAACTATATGCAGTAAAGGTAGGTTAACTGATAATTTTTAATTGAAATGCTAGTGCACTACTATGGTAATGCTATTCGATGCAATTCTATTAGTGTAAAGGAAATGCGGAAAGCCATTTGGGCTGTTTGGGGTCATTCTTGGAGCACTGATGATGAACCGATGCACTGGTTTTTTTCCTGCAAATACAAATACATGGTGTAAGTATAATGCTGCAATTAATAATAATTTACAAAATTATAAACACAAACCCTCAGTTGCTAAAGCTGTTCGAGATGTAATTAAGTCTATATTTACAGACTTATCTCATCTGGCACTCCTGAAGAAATGTTTAGGAGGTAAGACACAGAATCCAAATGAACGTTTAAATTCTAGAACCAATCGACAGATTGGTTCTAGTCTTCAGATTGCAGAGATTGCTGCAAATCTAGCAACCAGCATTTTTAATGATGAAAGTCAAATACTTATTACTATTTTAGAGAAATTTGGTTTAAAAATAAACAAAAATGTTTGTGTGTCACTGGCTGAACGTGACAATCGTCGAATTTTTATGTCAATAAAGAGCAGCTTAGCATCATCTTTTCAGGCTCGCAGAGCAAAAAAAATTTAAAAAGCCTAAAGAAATTGAACTGTTTGAGCAACAGGAAGGCTTATCTTATGACCCTGGAGTATTTTAGCATGTAACAAAATTTATTTTCTCAAATTAAATTTAAAACTTTAAGACCGTTTTTCTCAGATTGTGTTTTTTTCACTTATGCGCATTGCGTTTCAAAAACTATCATACTTTGATGTATAAAACTTAACAGAATTATAAATTCTCATAATCTTTAAATCCCACATATTTTTAGTATATATTTTTATTTTTTTTTAAATTTCAAGAAAGTTGATTTTTTTAAAAAAAGTTTAAAAAAATGTATTTTTTTTATTTTTAAAAAGTATTATTTTTTATTCTATTTATATAAAATTGCTACAGTGTAATAAGGATATATTTGACTTTATAAATCAATTTATTGCTAGTAATCAGAAATATTATTGCAGAAGATATCATGCGCGTCGTAGGACTTACTATATGTTTCTTACAAAATTTTTTCTTATTTTTATATTCATTTTTTTAAAAAAAATTATGATTATATTTTAGACATTTTATACTTTTTGAAACCTTATTCCTTTATAAAAAATGTATAAAATAATCAAATTATTTCATTTTAACCTCAAAATATTATTTCTAGTCGAAAATTGTTTATATTTTGTGCTCTCGAAAACTATTTAACACCCCTGAGACCTCTTAAAAAGAAATGAAGCGTACCTATAACCACTGCCAAAATATGCAAATTTTGGTTTCAAATCCAGTACAACTGATATAAAAAAAGTGGTTTGACAAACCATTGTCCCTTTTCTATACTAAAACTACTAATTTAGTTTTTCCGCCTAATTCAGTGCAGGTAATAATTACACGTAGAGATTTATTGCTCTAATTAAGTTTACTTTTTAGTTTCAGATTTTAGGAAAAAATAACTCCTAAATACATGCTTCCCACTACCTTCTAATGGATTACAAATGTCTTCAAAATTCATATTTCGTATCCAAACTTTGATATTCTTTTGATTCATTTCAGTATTTTCATACAGGAGCTTTAGATGTTCTGCCTCTATTAGAAGTTTTAATTATGTTGGGATTTAAAAAATTGTATTGTTAGGAAATTTAAATAGATAATCTAATTTTCTTAGTAACTAGTATCTGTAAAGAATTTATCTTTTGACAACAGGGATTTAACATATGTTAACAACATTTAATTTACATTAATTGTTCGATAATCTGAGAAATTACTGTAACTTTGCTGGATAATTCTGGACGACCGTCTATCATGCGAACTGGGGCAGGTGCTTACCCTAAGGGTCTTGGGGCGAAAAAATTGCGTTTCTGGTGTGTTTCGGGATGGTGAACAAGATTCTGAAATCGAATTTTGGAAATTACTTTAACTTTTCCGGGTAATGCCGGACGGTTGTTGGCAGGAGCTTACCCTAAAAGTCTTAGAGCGGAAAAAGTGCGTTTCTGGTGTACTTCGGGACTGCAAACGAGAATCTGAAATCTAATTTCAGAAATTTCTGCAACTTTGCAGGATAATGTCGCATGACAATATTTTAGACACATCGGCATACCTTAAAAGCCTTGGAACGCGAAAACTTGGTCCCTGACTTATCTCTAATAGGACAATGTAAATCTAATATCCAATTCGAGAAATTCCCATAACTTTGTCAGATAGTTCCGACCGACCATATTTTACACAGACCGTGACAGGGACTTAACCTAACAGTCTTGGAGCGTGAAAAAATGCCTATCTGATGTACTTCGAGGTGGTAAACGAAAATCCGAAATCGAATTTTAGAATTTCCCAAAATTTTGCCGGATTATGCTTTACAATCTAAATGCCCCCCTCCCAGGAACTGAACTCGGAGGCTGGAGGGCAACGAAAAAAGTCTCCGGTTGCGTATAGGGGCGGCAAACGAGAATCTGATATTTCAGAAATCCGCGAAACTTTGTAGGATATTACCGGAATTACGTGGAAAGGCTTTGCATTCAAGTACCACGTCCAATTTTCACTCCCTCTAGCTACTGATCTTGATCACGCTGGGGCATCAAAAGTCAGTCCCGTGTGCGATTTGGAGTAGGGAGTGAGAATTTGAAATCGAATTTTAGGAGTTCGGATAATTTTGCCGGATAATGCCAGACGGCCATATTATTCGCGGACAGTGGCACCGACCTAACTTGCAGACGTAGGGGCCAAAAAAGTGAGTTCTGATCCGAAAATTCCCATTCAATTCAAGAAAAGCCCATAATTATATAAGATAATGCCAGATAATCACAATGCGAAACAATGCCAAATCCGTATTTTACGCGAACCATGGCAAGGTCTTACCTTAAAATTCTTGGGGTGTGAAAAGTAATTATCTGGTGTTTCACTGGGTGGGGTGCAAAAATCTGAAACAAAATTTTAGAAATTCTCGTAATTTTGCTGGATAATGCCGGATAACCGTAAAGCCCCCTTCAGAGACTGAACTTGCAGGGCTAGGTGCACCGAAATTTGTCCCCGGGTGCATCTCAGGATGGAGAACGAGAATATGGATTCGGATTTCAGAAACTCATCCAGCTTAGCTAGATATTGCCGGAATGAAGTCGAATGGCTTTGCGTTAGAGTCCCGCGTCCATATTTTTATTTCCCATAGCAACTAAATTTGAAGGGACAGCCTTTCAAAAATACGATTGCAATAGGATATTGCATTGGCAATTGCTTTTTCAGGCATTGTTATCACTTAGTTAGATGGTGGACAAACTGCACATTCCGCATTCAAGCTGCCATTAGACATTCATAAGAAATCAAGCGCAATGTCTACCATTGAAAAAATGTGGATTGGCTATGGTTTTGGAAAGGAGTTCAATCATAATCAGATGATTTTGCCGTATCCCATAAACATTCACTCGGGCATTTCATAGAGCTTTGCCAGATTTAGGCGGGAACAAAAAATATTCGGTGATGTTGTCCTTCTATCGTGTGATGATTTCCGACAAACATTGTCAGTCATTCTTCGCACTACATTTGCTCCCGAGATTAACACATGATTAAGGTAATCGTTATTGCGAAGCGTCGAAACACTTTGATTGACCTTAAACACGCAAAAACATTTGCAAGATGATCAAATGATGCAACGATTTTCTAACCAACTGATAGATATTGGAAACGGTGAAGTAGAACTGCATCCCAATACATAATGCATGAAATAGCCAGCCAATCTCTGAACTGTTGCTCAGACTAAAATGAACGGATTGTGAGAGTCTTTTTCTGGATGGATATACTGTTTAATTATATAGATAATTATTGGTTCTTTACTCCTGTTACTTAATCAGAAAAAAAATTGTGGATATTGTGATGAAATAAACTTTCAGATACAGAGTTGTTACCAGGTGATCCAATGCCTTTTAAATCAATAGACACAATTGATGATGAAAATAAAACCTTAAATTTTCAAACTGAGTTCTTGAATTCTCTGTATATATCAGGAATGCCACCACAGAATTTTCGGTTGAAAGTTGGGTGACTGGTTATTCTGCTGCGTAACTAAATACACTTAGATTACGCAATGGTACATGCTTATTCTCTCTCTTTAAAAGAATTACCGGGAAACTTTTGAAGCATACATTTTCATTATAAAGGTTAAATAAGAAATAGTCTTATTGCCACGTGTTCCACTGATATAGTCAGAATCTCCAATACTATTCAAAAGGCTTCAATTTCCAATTTCTTTGGTTTTCGCGATGATCATAAATAAATCTCAAAGCCAAATAATGTCCATCTAGGGTTTCAACTTGCAAAATCCATGTTTCTCGAATGGGCAACTATATGTTGTACGCTCACGTGTGGGGAAACCGTCGAATCTATGTGAGTTAGCAAAAGACGGGTTACCGAAAAATATTATACACCGTTTAGAGATTAGTTATATTAAACTTATTTATTGTTATATTTTAAAATGATAAAAATAATATTAAACATTGATAAAAATCAGCTTAGTCACTTCACTTATTAAAATTAAATCTTCTTACGTTGTTACTTAACAAATTCGTAAGTATATTTCATGTATTATATACTATACTCACACACAAAATGAAGATGAATAAAATGCCAAATTTAAAACTTTATGTTTAATGCTTAATTTCAACTCTCCAAAATTGTAAACGAAGGTTAGTTTGACTGCATTGAATGGCTTAAAATAATAATAAATCAACGTATTAAAACAAAGCCACAGCAACGCGTGCCCGAGTCAGCTAGTTTAGTATATAATACATTTAAAATTATTTTTAAAACATATTTCACACATTTTTGGATTAAGATATTTTAGTGATGGTATATTTAGTTTTAGATGATTTTTGTGTAAAGTAGTTTAAGATAATACCGGCTGAGTGGCGTGGTTGATTGGTCACTGGCCTTTTGCACCCAAGGTTGTGGTTTCGACTTTGGCTCAAGTTGGTGAATTTTCATGCTGCAGAAAATCGACAGAGGCAATGGCGTATGAATATAAGGCATGTGAAAGATTCCATTAATGTCTGTTTGGCTGGGGTGCTCTCTGCAAAATTAAATCCTAGTACATGTTCGCATCGTCATAGCTCAGGTGCCTCCCGCTAGGGAGAAAAGTGGGCGTCAAAACTAGCTGACGGGTGCTACTAAACTGCTATATGGTGCCTCAGTAAAAATTGATAACAACTTCCGGGGGATGTTCTGGGTCTGCAATAGTAAAACACCAATCCTCAGTTCATTAGAAATAATAAAAATGAAGTTTAAAAGATAATGTTTTGTTCCTCATATGTGTTGTAACAATAAGTAATCATAAATTTGGTTTCTTTCAACAAAATA
>BMAV01017533.1:27847-41270 GCA_019973955.1 Trichonephila inaurata madagascariensis | reverse complement strand
AAACATATTTCACACATTTTTGGATTAAGATATTTTAGTGATGGTATATTTAGTTTTAGATGATTTTTGTGTAAAGTAGTTTAAGATAATACCGGCTGAGTGGCGTGGTTGATTGGTCACTGGCCTTTTGCACCCAAGGTTGTGGTTTCGACTTTGGCTCAAGTTGGTGAATTTTCATGCTGCAGAAAATCGACAAAGGCCATGGCGTATGAATATAAGGCATGTGAAAGATTCCATGAATGTCTGTTTGGCTGGGGTGCTCTCGGCAAAATTAAATCCTAGTACATGTTCGCATCGTCATAGCTCAGGTGCCTCCCGCTAGGGAGAAAAGTGGGCGTCAAAACTAGCTGATGGTTGCTGCTAAACTGCTATATGGTGCCTCAGTAAAAATTGATAACAACTTCCGGGGATGTACTGGGTCTGCAATAGTAAAACACTAATCCTCAGTTCATTAGAAATAATAAAAAAGAAGTTTAAGATAATGTTTTGTTCCTCATATGTTGTAACAATAAGTAATCATAAATTTGGTTTCTTTCAACAAAATATACTTTTTTTTTAAAATTTAAACTTTTATGTTTACATTTAAGCATCTCAAATAGCATTCAATGCGAATATAATAATTTTTATGCAGTGTTGATATCTAGCATAATTTTTTAGCTGTAGACATTTCTTAATGAATTATTTGGTAACTTGTTCTACTTATGCGAAAAATATATTTGATTGAAAAAATTAGAGAAAAATTAAAGGAAATGATCATAAAATAATAATCTTGAAAATATTTACCATAGTAGAAAGATTTAAATCCTTACACATATGTTTTACTATACATTACAGGTACCGGATGATTCATAAAAAATGTGACCAATTTCAGAAGATCATATATTTTTATTGAATAAAGTTTTCTGAATTTTAAGAATGTAATTTTATGAATGAAAGTTTATTGAATTTACATGGAATTTTGAATTTGGTTGCATCTAGCAAAATATAATTTTCGTAAGTGTTTTGGCTAATCTAAAAGAGTTTTTTCGATCAACTTTGGGGTATTTTTCCAACTCCCTCTAAAGTTGCTTTTTGAAACACCTTTTGAAATGCTCTTACTTTACGTTTATTTCATTGTTTTTCTTTTTAAGTATCCCTCTATAAAAAACAGTTGCAAAGAACACAGATAGGGGATAGTGATACTGATTTGTCAGGAGGCAGAAAATTTAATTTTTTTTTATCTTTCAGCCATTTTATAGTTGATTTTACAGTATGATTTAGTGCAGAATCTGGGAGAAAAACACAGTTTCCTTGAGGGTAAAGATTTTGACTTTTTTTGATCAAGTGTTTCAAAACTTTATTCTGGTAATATTTAGCATCAGTTTTAAATGTTCAACAAAAAATGGTTTTGTTAATCCTTGTTAGGACATTCCCGCCCATACCACAACACCTGTCGGTCAACTTGTATTTTTTAAACAACTGCGTCTTTGCAGCATTTTTTACTTGAAATACATTGAATCTTCTTTTTGACGTGAGTGACAGATGAAACAGTGCTTCATCAGAAGTTATCCATGCTTTGAATCTATCTTTGCGTAACATTAAATACAAAGGCCATGAACGTTTCTTCTTTTTCTACGGTCTTAACAGACATTTGGTGACAGCCTGGAACACATTTACTTTTTTAAAGCCAATTTTCTTTATCTGACGTTAAATTATGATTGCTACATCTAAAGTTTCTTTGCCATAGGTTTTTGAGGCAAATAATTTTCTTCAGCGTATTTCTTTTCAACTTCTTTTTTTCTCTTGCATTAAGAACTTCATATTTCTTACCTGGAGCTTTTGATTGCGAGCCAAATTTCATTTCTTTTTGAAGTTTAGATAGTAATACAATAGAAAAATACATTTTTTGATTTTTAAATGCTTTATTTGTAGAATTTGAACAACCATCCTTCAAAAGATGTAAAACTACGTTCCGGTTTAGAGGATCCCATTTTAGTACTGTAATTTAATCCCACTAACAAAAATAGTTGATTACTTTAAATGTTTCATTTTTCAAATAAAACCGGTAGTAAAATGTGTGTGTGATAGAAATTCATCATAAATAGTTATAAGATTTTTAAAAAAAATTGGTCACACTTATTTTGAATCAAACGGTATTTCTCCTTCTTACAATAATTGATCAAATTTGCAGATTGAATAATACATCAAATTTGTTCTTGTTTTCAAGTGTTGTAAGTTGCGTAACTGTTATTTCTACTCGATAATAATTTTCTTCTAAAATGAGACTAATTGAATATTCAAGAGTGTCAAAAACTCTATTTTTTATGTAGAAATAGAGGAAAATACTTTTTACCACATACACAAAGATTTATCCGAATGAATTTTGAAGGATCACTTATTACGAAATTTTTTAAAAAAAAAGTACAAATGTTTAAATTTTTAAGAAAAGAACAAAAACTCCACACGTTTATTTACTTATTATCTATTTTTTCTATTTTAAAGAATTATGTGAAATTAAAACAATTTTTTTAACTTCGATGTTTTCTTATTAACTCTACGGATCCTTTGATTGTATGCATCTAAAAAGTGGCGCATCATTTTCTTCAAAACTGATAGTCTGTACTCGAAGTTGAATAAAATTAATATTATAACCAATTCAATCCAGCATATACAATTAGTTTTACTAAATAACTGAAACTTATGAAAATAAATAAGGCATACGTGGTTTACTTATTTGGAGAATACGAAAAAATAAAGTCAACTTGACAGTAACGGAATAGTAATATAACATTAAATTTGTTAACATAAATGTAAATAAAATAATAATAATAAATTTATAAATAAGAACTACTTTTAATTTGTCTTAGGAAAGACGGAAGGGATAAAACAAGTTTAAAGCTACATCATCCTCGCTACAGTGTTCAATTGGAATGTTCAAAATTCTTGGAAGATTGCCGCGAGTGAAACAGAAACTTATCAACTACATTTCGGAATTTGCTCGATGTGCTCTTGATCTTTCTCCACGTCTCAGCGACTCACGTGCGCAGTGGAGTGAATCGAGGCAGTGCACACGATTAAGAAATTTATTGCTTTGTTATGTTTGAGCATGTGAAGGGCTGGTAGAAACATTTTAAAGAAACTGGTTTTAAACCCTGTTTGCGTCCATTGTAGCAGGATCTTACCTACCTATTTATGTTGCAACAAATTTATGCAATGAATAAGTTTTGCATACACAATTCTTCAAAATCGATAAAGTGAATGCATAAGTATACACAAAATAAAAAATTTTACTAAGAAATATACGTAGTAGGATTCAAAAGTTCCCGGACTGAGGCTATAAATTAAAAATTATTACCAATTAAACTGTTGAAACACATCCACCTTCGAAATAAGACCCTTGAGTAACAACACACTTTTGCCCCACGACTGGTAAAGATCATCGAAACATTTCTGGAATCCATTTTTAGCCATATCCTTTAATTCAGCCGCTGATACACTTTTAACTTCATCTGCAGATTGGTCTTCAGGATTAACATGCGGAAAACGATGTGTTTTTTCACATCCTATGCATGTTAAGATCCTTAATCAGTATCCTTTGATGATTAGTATCCTTGAGCCGAGGATATCCCAACTGAATCTGCTATTGTTTGAAGCCTTTTCTTACGTATCACCGCAGAGATCTTTTCGACGTTTGGAGTCGTGCGAGAGGTCTGTGAACGTTCAGATCATTTTTTTTTTTTTTTTTGTCTTCGAAACTTTCCCTACCTTCTCTGAAACGTCGATGTCGCTCAAAAGCTTACATTCACAATAATGTATCACATCCTTACACCTGCTTTAAATATTCGTGAGTCCTCATAGCAATTTTTCCCAAACGAACACAAAAAATAATATCCATTATCCGTTTTAAAAACGCCCTTTTTTTCAATCACTGACGATTAAATACATTCCCCTACAAAATGTGATGCCGTGGCGAGTCACCCAGCACATGATTTGGAATAATTTGTTTTAGGAAAGGAGAAGAATGTAATAACACAGAAATGTTATTTAAATCACTCTACTACAAAACTTTTCTACATTACAGGCTCAACCCGGGACTTTTTTTTAATCCTTCCTCGTATAAAAGGACTTGCAACCTTCAATCAAGAAGATTATTTAACCCGCGATCACTCGCGCGGGGTGTTCTGTACACCCCAGCAACAAGAAAATCCTCCCAGTATTCTTAAAAGAATGCGCAGAACCACGATTTTTTCTGTAGCTGCACATTTTAGGTCATTGAACCTTCAGGCTTGATGCCATCTCTCTTTCTCGAACGATTGGAATATAATGACCTACAAAATTTTTCTGGGGAGCTGAGAACTCCCGCGAGAAGTTGAACATATGTATACAGTCTGCTCTAAATGTTTGGAAAATGATTAAAATATTATTTTTCTACTTTCTACGATCATTATCTCATTAATTATAAAGTACATTTATTACTGGTATATACGTTTTATACTGGTTTATGAAAAAATATAAAATTATGTGTTTTAAAATGAAAATTTTGTATGTTTTGTTTAAATTAATGTTAGTCTCATTTGTATGCAATAAATTTAATAATTTTATTTGTATAATTCAAAAAACATCTTGTACTTTATAAATATGTATCATAATGGCTTAATTTTATTTTCATAATTAAATACACTTGCTAAAAGTTTGGGGTGTTCTCTACACCCCGCGAGTAACGACGGTAGCAAAAACAGGCGCGAGTGACCGCGGGTTAAAAACAAAGGATAATTAGTTTAAATTTTGTTGCAGTACTACAATGTTGTAATAATATCAATTAGTGTATGTGCATCATCTGCGATTGTCCTTATTGAGAACAATTTAACTGTGTGTGTATTTTGTAGTGAAAGTAGAGCTTCTTGATTTGTCATTTTCTGACATACAAGTCAGAATATTGAAATTTTAAACGGCTAAAAATTGGAGTAAGGTCATGGACATGCAACCCCACAAAATTGTAGGAGAGTATTTAGCATTATGATAAGAAATTCAACAACATAAATGTTTTTATCCATAAGAGAGAGAGTAGAATCTAAAGGGCAAGCAAAAACTGAGTTTTGCTTTAATCTTTCATGTGGGAGTTCAGAATGTCACATCTATGGTTAGTGTTTTCCAACATCATAAGCTTTCCTCCCGCACAGAAAAATAAATACAGAATGCTTCATGAAACGAATGGGCTATTATTTGTTTTCAAGGATGAGTTTCGCTTTATTGCAATAATTTAGAATAAGGATAATCCTCAAAAAAATAAATAAATAAATAAATCTTCATTTCATTACAAAATGCCCAGCTGAAGCTGAGATAATGTAAAATGCAAAATTTAAAAGTAGTTGCATTTATCTTTGCATCGCAATAAATTGACGATTAAGCGCAATTGAAACATTTTCAGATTAGTTCTGATGTTTAATGCAGAAGCAGTCAAATGAACAATTATTTTTCTGTGTGGATATGACATTCTGTGACGGGCTGTTGATCTCTCTTTTGAAAATTGATTAAAAAGTGGTAAAGAATTAATATACAAGAAAATTACTTGAGTCATTTCAAGTTAAAAGATTCTATTTTATCTCTCCTTTATATTCTGGAACTGAATTAAGCTATTTAAATTATCTTAGATATATCTCAATTTAACTTTAAGGCATGATTTCAAAATACGTTCCTAAGTGTTTTTACCGCGAGATAATAATGGAGAATTTTCCAAAAATTCTCATTTTTTTTTGCTAATGAAAATATTATTTAGCGCGTGCGAGATAATTTCTCAATATGCCAAAATAATTTCTATTATTTAGACGGGTTTTACATTTCAGTTTATTGGCACAAACGGATATTTATTTATTTTTTAAAATAAGGTTCCACCTATCTTTTATATTAAGGTTATACCGTTTTACAATTACTGTTATTTTTTTATTCTTTCAATTTATTTATTGAAACTCTTAAACAAAACCAGTCTAGTAACAGAAAATAATGTTAATCAAAATTCATAATACAGTAACAACTTTTTTTCTTGAAAAATCCTGCCAATTGGACGACATATTTACCTATGTTTTTTTTCCAAAATACTACCATTTCTTTATTTTCAGTGCACGTTAGAATAGCATATCATCAATTAAATGTAAGGACATTAGATAAATACAAGTATAAATTATATGTAGACTACATTCACAGTCATATTGAAAACTTTTATTAAAGATAAACAAAACTTTTATACTAGTTTATACTTTCATTAGTTTTATTTTATGAATTTCTTTAATTTGAATTGTTTTCCTTGGCATTTTAATATAACAGATTAATCAGGAATTATACCATCAGTAACGATGAAGTAAAATAATATTCTTAAAATCGTACGTCCCTTCAACACATTTACAAATTTGTGACAAAAAATTAGATTTACTTATTTAAATCAGTGCTTCTCAAACTTACAGTATTAGCGACCCAATATTCAATCATAATTTTTATCGCGCCCCCTTCCATACAATTGCAAAGTATTGAATTCATTAATACTATATTTTGACGCTAAGGCTACAATACGACTTTAACTTCTTAAGTGCCTCCGGCGTATATAAACGTCTCACTCAACCAAAGCGTTAATTTCATCGGACATATGTATACGTCTTTCCGAAGTACCATCTTTTCTTTGCACTGTCATTCATAAAATTATTACAAAGTCTTTGGAATGCAACAAAAAGGCATTGATAGTGGTTGCAAAGAATTTGCTTATTTCAAAGGATGTGCTTATTTATTCCTTTTCTCCCTTCCCGCTCCAATATATCACATACACACGCCTGCGTGGAAAACGGTAGCGTTGGGGAGTGAATCACGTATTTTAAGATCAGCAGTATAATGGGATTAATTATAAACCATTCAAATTATCAAGGGAAGTGTTAATTGTTGCATATAATTTTATTTATGACAAGCCCGTGGAGTCAATGGTAATTATTAAACTCATTCTTAACTTAGTAATCCTAAATTAATTGTACAATATAGTGTGCAGTACTAATATATTTATAAGTATATTATACATCAGTGTAAATGTGTATTTATTTCTTATTATGTCATAATGCATTTTGTTTGTTTACTTTCAGTAAATTAATAATTTTTTAAAATAATCTTTTGTTTTCTACTTTTCAATATGCTCGCGCCTCCCTCATAGAGTTATTACGCCCCCAGGGGGCGCGCTCCACAGCTTCAAAAACACTGATGAAAATAGAAATCAAATGAATCAGTTTGATTACATTAAAATTATCAAGAGCTTTAGTTATGTAACCGTGGTGTAACCCGCATGCGTATACAAAGAAACTCGATATAGCAGCTCTGGTAAGTTCCTAAGCTTTATGAGAGATTTTATTAATTGCTTTCTGAGATATGTACCGATCTGGAAGACTATAGAGTCACCTCTGATGGAGTCTCTTTTTCCGACAGCCAGAACAAAGTGTCCTTTGTGAAACGTCACGCCGACATCCAGTCACTTTCATCTCCCTCCGTTAATTATGCTCCAGGAAAGATGAAGGAATGAAATGTAGACTCATATTTATGAATGGACATTTTCTCAGTTATAATATTCTACTATAAATTAAGACTTCGAGGTATAAAGTTTATTTTAGAAAGTACATCATGTTAAATTTGTCTGTGATGTGTATTTAAACCGGTACTTCAAGCACAAAAAAAAACCTATACCCAAGGGTGTTACTGCAATTGTGTATTGAAATTTTCACACGTAAATTTAGTGTTTTTGTTCTTTTTATTATAGGGCATTCAGTACATTGTTTATACACTCCTTTAGTCTTCGTCGCGAGTGTAAGAGCACTGTTTTCACTTATTTATTTATGTTTTTTAAATTTCGTAGAAACATTACTTGCTGGTTTCTACATCTAATCTAAAACACTTAAGAAAACACTTAAAATCTAAAACACTTTAGAAATCTAAAACGCTTAAGAAATCAGCTTCTGGTGCGATGTTTAGTGGGTAGTTTCTGCGTCTACTTAAGAAAATAATTTCTACATTTATGGTCGCAACGTGCATCAACACAAAAAATATTGTCATAGGCTAACGATAATTTTTTTCTAGCCATTGAATATGTTGCGGGCATTTTATCAAGGATGATAATTTCTCCATCAGTTAAATTATCTGGATAGATTTCCGAAGAGGAATCATACTTGTTAAAATACTCTTCATCGTTCCATTCTTCCTCATCATTCCCACACAGAGACTTTCTTCATCCGAAAATGCTGTTGCACTATATCTATTAAATTATTTAAATACCACATATCTTCATCGTAACTGTAATAATACGCCGTTTCATAAGAAAGATTTTAAAGCGTACTCATGCATTTAGATCAGTAAAGGTGATTCAAGCGCAGGGTAAAGGGCTGCAGTATCCCAGTAGTCAAGGTATCGGATCATGGCAGGCATTTCATGAGTTCGAGCCAAGTACCACTAAAGACTAGCTGTGTAGAGCAGAGATGCACGTTAAATCTGTCGAGGGCTAAAACGTCCTCCCGTTGGTGTGGTGCGGTAGCTAGGAGAGGGAAGTGCCAGCTCAGGTTACGTCCACGTCACTTGATCATGGTTCAAAATTACGTGATCCGTCGCCAAAGGCCCTCGTGTAGCTGAACAGTGTGAGGTTAATATTCACTCACTCACTCAAGCGCAGGGTATAACATACCCGAACAGCAGATTTCTAAAAATAAACATTTTGAATTCGCTTACAAACTACGGCTCAAAGGGTAGGACTTTAAAGTTGGTTCCACGAGAAACTATTCATTTCTTGAAAAAGGTTTGGATGGAGTCTTGAAAAAGGTTAGGAGGTGAGTATGACATACCCTGCACGTAAAATCGTATATTTGTTATTGTTCTCATAAAAATATATTTATTTATACTTTCTATATAATCCAAGCATTTGTAATATTCTAAAGAATCTGTAAATCCTTCGCAAAATAATTTGTTATTTTCCAACAAAGCTCAGAACTTTGATAAATGCATATTAATGATTATCCTTCGTAAGTCTTTTAGTTTTTTAACATCTTATTCCAAATAAAATATATCTGTAAGAATGTCTTTCAAATTTTTCTTAAATAAAAGCATTTTTAGTATTTTATACTTGATTTACTTCAATTCGATAAACTTTATTTTTGAATCAATTGTTTTGAACGGATTGATTATTCATTAATTATCACGACAATCGTCGTATTTGACTTATTGTCAACACTATTCCTAAAATTGGAATGCTCAGTTTGATTCTCTGTTAAAAAGTAAAACTTAAAAGCTTTAAAGGAATTTTTAAATCTGAATGATGTTGTGTGGGGGGGGGAGGGGGACCTGATTAAAAAACTTCATATTTTAAAATAATACACAATTTGTTTCTTTTTAATCCAGAAACTATTCGTATTAAATGTGATTGAAATAACATATTTCGTAAAATAAGTCTTATAAAATAGCTCATAAGATTTATTTTAATTAATTTCAATGAGCAGTTACACCAGGGATTTTTCATAATAATCTCCGTTACAGAAAACTTCGACTGAGTGACAGCAACATTACCTGCATCTGTTTGGTAATTCCAAATCATGTCATTTGATAATTAATGCATTTAGTTTTATTTCACATTCAGGACATTAATTGCTGTATACAATGTTATCATGGCAATGTGTCCTACAAACTGGGATATCGTGGGCGGAATGTAATGCACAAACTTAAACACTATGTCATTGCGGTTTATATATATACAGACATTTTCTAACTGACTTAAGATTTTGAGTTTTAAACAGAAGAGAAAAGTTAATAATATTGCACCCTAATTTAAGTTCATTTTAATTAAATAAAACTTCTGTGAACGTGTGAATCAACATTTAAAAAAATGATGTATTTTATTTAGTTTTTGTTTATAAATAACTGTTAACAAACAATGGTTGTTATGCGAAAACAATGTAGGAAACCATGAAAGATTTACAAAATTCTCAAACTGACTCATTCATGTTATAGTTTGTTTGTAAGAAAATATAAAAAATATTAGAGAGAGATTCCTAAGAAGTACAAAACCTGTCGTAACAAATAACTGTATTGTGCTGCGCAATTTAGAACATTTCTTTGAGGTGGTGCATTCCACAATCCTTAGACTCTGCAGCTGCGATTATAATTAGATATATATATTTTGTAATGCTAGTTTGGATCATACAGATGATATATGGAGGATATATGGATGATATTAACTGTTTGAAAAGTCTTCAATTAATACACATTCTTCAAATGCATTCTAAAATTTTTTAAAAGAAGAAATCAATGTATTTGAATTATATTTATTGAGTAGGTGTTTGAAATTATTAGAAAGTTTTGGTAAAAATGCTTAATGCATTGGATCCTCAAGTTTTCAAATTTGTGACCGAGCTTTCAATCATAATTTTCATTGCACCCCACACATCATACAATATCAATGTATTGAAGGCAATAATAATGTACTTTAACGCAAAAAAGACGCTTGTAATTATAAACCCTAAAAATTATCAAGATAAGTATTAGATTTTGTATTTGTTTCTTTTCAGTAATATATATTTTTAATAAGTTACTTTTTAAAGTAATAAAATATACCGTAAAAACCGGCGTATTACGCTCATTTTTAACACAAAAAAATGAAGTCGAAATTTACGGGTGCACCTTATACGCCGAATTTAAAAATAAGAGATTTAAAAATAAAAAATAAATAAACATAGGAAAAAATTATACTTCTATTTATATTGAATATATTTAATTAAATGTTTAATTACAGGAAATGACATTCCTTATAAACTTAAAGGGTTATAGTTCCAGAAATATACTATTTTTTTCTAAAACTTTGAGTAATTCATCAAATAAATGACTTCAAAACATAAGAGTATTGTGCTCGTATATTTCAGGGGTTTTTTTGTAAAAAAGAGGATACGCGTTATATGGCGAATAAACCTTAAAATTAAAAATTGCAGCTTGAAAGTATAGGTTCGCATTGTACGCTGGATTTTACGGTAAGTATTATGTGTTACTTTTCTCTTCTAATTTTTAAATTAGATCAGATTGCAAAATGTTGCATAGTACTTATTATTGTGTCTGTGTAAATGTAAGTTTTATATTTCATTATGTCAGAATGTATTTTGTTTTCCTTCTTTTCAGTAAATGAATAATTTTTTAAGTAATATTTTATTTTAGATCTGTGATTGCTTCGATCCCAATAAACATATTATAACAATAAACGTATTTTAACAATAAAAATATTGTATTGTATTTAAGTTAAAATGCATTAAAAAACCGCAACATTTACATCAATTTCAAAGTTAAAAATACGCATTTTCATGTAATCCTTTTCATAAAGTTTGATAGCTTTTAGAATATTGTTTTCCCGCCAGGGTTCCGACTGTTCCAACTAATGCAATAAATGGAAACAACCAAATTAAGTCCTTCGAGGAGACGAACGTTTCATCGCTTGTCAACGACACTTTCATTTTAAATTGAATCTGCTTTTGGATGTTGGCGACTGTAAATTCAATTATTATGTGTCAAAGGCGTCTGCTGTACGCTATGGAAAAGTTCACTTAACACCATGCATAATTATCTAAAATGACTGTGTTGTTATCAGAAGATATTTAATTTTTCACAATCATTATTAAACCAACATGAAGATAATTATGGTGTGCTTGTTTGAAAAATTTGCTGAAATTCTGTGATAAATGTTGAAAACTAAAATTGATCCTGATTTAATTGTCAGATTTTGGTATGAAGCTTGTAACTGAGAACTTTCCTTACAAAATTCATGAATTTTCATGAGTGTAGTTTCTTATGTTTAAAAAGGTAAATTGAAAAGTAACTTAACTAAATATAAAATGTATACAAAATTATCAAAAAAGGAAAGATAAACTTAAAGTCCATTTTGAACTCCTAAAAGTGTAAACCTTTTAACTGTCCTGACCAAGATTATCTCGGGCACTGCTATACAGCTCCAGAATGTCATGCCCGAGTGTTATGCGGGGTAATTCTTTTTCGTGCATCTTATTGTTTTATACCCAAATATATATTGAGAAAAATTTATTTCGGATTTATCTCTTAGTCTTTTGAAAAAATGGTAATTTACTGAACCTAATCTTCAAAATCATTAAAGGGTAAATAATATATTATAAACATCAGGTAAAATAAGCATGTACTACTTTTCGCATACTTGTTGTTTTTGTTGTTTCTTATCCTACTTGATCGACAGGAACATTTAGATCAAGCCCATGAACCCATGCGTTTTTTAACAATGAAGAACTGTAGTAGGACTTTAGAGCAGACCTTCTAGAAGCAAACCAATTGGCATCCAATGCAAGCCAAGATGTGAGTAGGAGAGGCTTAGATCACATTGCAATTTGGACAAGGAGGGTAAACTTTAAGACCCACCACATCCATTGAGCTCTAGTATGTTCACTACGAAGCCTGGCAGGAATAGTTTCATCTCGCTTAATGCTTCTCCTAAACATTTATTTATTTATTTATCCAACGCCCGTGCTTGGCTTCTTGACCATTTGACACTGAGCCTCCAGTACCGAATAACGATGTCATCACCCGGATACTAAGCGAATCCAGTACATTGAGGCAGGTGGTCGCCATCCATTATGGCATGGTCGCAGAGTGGGCAGGCCTCATTAGCAGCCACACCAAGCCAGTGGAGGTATGCTCCCAAAAAGTCTTGTATGGTAGTTAGACGAAAGCGGGAAACAGCCTCGGCCTCCTCCAGGTGCCTTGGGATTGGGCCCACAGTGGCCAGAGTTCCCCATGGCTTTCCAAAACTCTTCGTTTTTGGGGTTATGGCAGTATATTTGTAAATGTGTGTGGAGACGATGTGCTTTGCTCTTCTGAGGGTCAAGGGGACTTCCGGTTAAGTCGACTCCGCTCCCTGCTTGGCTTTTTGGTCGGCTCTTTCATTGCCGGGGATCCAAACATGACTTGGGGTCCACTGTAAATCCGCAGTCCACCCATATGGGATGAGCTCTGCAATTTTAGTTCGGCACTAAATTGTGTTGAGGAAGTGTCCTAAATAGAGCAACATCAGAATGGATTCCTTCATACCACTCATGTGCGGGGTGTGGTCTGGCATTATCTTCCTGAAAAATAAGGTCAGAGTACTGCAAAAGTAACGATAGCAAAACAGTTCTCAGAATGTCGTCGACTTACCGATGTGCTGTAAGTTTGCCTCTAATGACGAACCAAAGGGGTCCAGCTTCGAAAGAAATGGCACCCCAGAACAAAACTATTTGCTGAGGGGCTGTGTGGCATGCAATAGTGAAATCAGGATCGGCACACTGCTCTGGCCGTCTCCAGACGTCTTCGATGATCGTCAGGACACAGATGGAAGCAAGAGTCGTAGCTAAACACTATACGTCCACAGTCAGTATGTTTTCAACCTGATCTATTC
>BMAV01017533.1:16685-27447 GCA_019973955.1 Trichonephila inaurata madagascariensis | reverse complement strand
TTGATCGCTACCAGCATGGCGCTCAAATCTTCCACTGTCCTCCCATTCTTGCCAGCATTTTTTAATGGAAGCATCGCTTCGACCCGTATGACGAGTGATTCTCCGATTTGCCTAACCTCCCTCTTTTAGTCCAATGATACGACCTCTTTCAAACTCTGACAGCTGCTCGTAATGAGCTCGATTCCTGCAGAGAGGCATTTTTTCAGTTGTTCAAAGGTATCCCAAATCGCAATGCAACAGAAATGTTCATCATCAGATTGAGAATCGCATCTTATAGACACCAGCAGCTCCCGCAGTTCCTATGCGCTGTAGCTCCCGATATTCATTCATTGGACACCAAATTTTAATCATTTGCATGTTCGGTTGAAATGTCTTTGCATACGAAATTTCATTGCAATTGTTCAACTCCTTCTTGATGCGTCGTTTTTTTTTTTGTTGTTGTTGTTATAGAATGTATGTATATACACAGTAAAAGATGCAATGCGTACTTTGGTTAAAATAATTTAAATCCATCACGCATGTACAGCGACATGTTCGAAGATAATGGAATGCCGACCCTCCGACGTCAAAATCTATCCGCCAATGGGACAGAACTTTAAAATAGACGGGAAATTTGGTATCTCAAACTGGCAATTTATCCTTAAGATTTTGTGATAGAAGAGACTGTTAATTGAGGGCAGAATTTATTTTGTAAGTCTATTAGACAAGCCAGTAACGACATTCAAGTCTGTTTGAACACGTCGCTGTACACGTGTAACTGATTTAAATTCCGATAAACCAAGTGCGCACTGCACCTTTTATTGTGGCGGCCATATCTTTACTAATGAAGTCAGTGTAACAAGTTTATCATTTGTGATTGCCGAATAATGCGCGAACATGCGGCCGACTGGACTAGACTCAAAAAATCTGTGAAAGTTTTCCAATCCACGGATGAACAGTTTATTGCATTCTGAGGGTCAATCCCGTAATAATAGGCCATTACTTTTAGATACTTTAAGCACGGCCACTCGGTATATATAAAATTTTAACAAATATTTAAACAAAATATTATGCTTAAATATATTAGCTCCACACCCATGTATATAAAACCAATTGGTTTACATTTTTGAAGTTGCTGTGGAATTTGTTAAATAAATGTGTAAAAGAGAGAGAGAAAAAAAGGAGGGAGGAAGTATATCAACCAAATTCGACAGCTTACAAAAATTCGAACACTCACAGCTGTGCCCTAAGCAATATTTTAAGAAATTTTTCCCTTATTTGAATGCGATACCTTTGGGCCATATGTCTAGACATTTAATTAAATCTGAAATCTAGGGCAGTTGGTTGGAAAGAGAAATATATAACATTATGGAAAAATATAATACCATTTTTACTCACAAAAACCTTGTCAGGAGTCGGAAATTTAATAGGATAGTACGTTCTTTATATTTTGACATCTTATTAATAAGGGGGGAAATGCAGATATACATTTTATGGTTTTTAACTATATAACTGTACAATTTTTATTAACTTTAATGCCTTATTAGGGTCAAAATTTTGTCAAATAATTTGAAACGCAATGAAAAATCGTTAGTAGCTTAAAACTCATATAGAGGTGTGGGGGAGGGGGCGAAATTTAATGATGATTTTTTTCCCTAAATAGTATTTAAATTTATGTTGCATATATATATTCAATGATTTCTTATTATATACGTATTACAAAAATATTCATTATTATCTTAATAGAATGTATTTTTAAATGTTCTTATTTATTTATTACAGTTAATATATGAAACACATGTATTAATTACAACTATAATTATCATCATTCAATTACTACATTACAACATCAGATTGTTAATTACAAACCTGAAGATGAAATGATTTTGCAAAGCGATAAAATTGTTATACAGAATAATGTACTTCATTGAGACTTAAATTAAATCAAAAATTTTTATTATATAAATCCAAAAGTTTCAATGTGTGGCCCTAAATGAATACATATATTATATAACTTTTTTTTAGGAAATAATTACACAAAGTTATGTAATATTCTACTTTCCAGTGATATTTTAATAAGTATTTTAATCAAGAATGTGAATTTTTTTAAAGAATAAAGTTAAATTATTCACAAACAGTTAATAACTTCTTTGTATTATAACTTTGCATTAATTAGTACAACCAAGAGCAATAAAACCGGTTTCTGCGCGGTAGATAGAGATCGCACAAAACATAATCGAAAATGTCATAACTACTTACATATAACTAACAACTTTGTCCATATTTTAAAGAAAGTATTTTTTATGAGGTGGAGAGGGACCACACATAAAAAAAAGTTGCACTTAAAAAGTATGTCAGTTATTTACGCAAATTATGAGAAACTACTTCCAAACAAAATAAATAGTTAAATTCCACATGGAAACATTTTAAAAACATTTAATTTCTCATTGTATACATGGGGAAATTTTCAAAATGCTCACACATAATTCACTGCTACCCATCGTAATCCAAAGCAGGCATCTTGCTGTGATGAGTTAGTTCAAAATCACTTTCATCACTTTAAGATACAATTTCAATTGATTTATTTTTGGCACCATCAGGTAAGTGAAACGTTTTTGAGATGGCAGTCCGTTGATCAGTTGCTTTCTGAACGTCATGATAACCAGATATGCATGATTAAAGCTGTTTTTGGAATACCAAACTCCTTTCGGAATTAGTACCTATTCTAAGATAATGTTTTTCTAATTGGCTGGAAAGCTGAATCCCAGCATATTTTATCCGCTCTCAAAGAATCCTGGTCTTCTTGCCCGTATTCATAATTTATCAATATATTGATAATGTTACTGTCATTGAAAGTTTCGTCTTCAGTCAAGTGCTTTGAGAGAAAACAATTGAACGTGCATTGTGAAGAGACTGTTTATAACCAATGAACAGAGCATCTTGAAGTGTTTGGATGTACATTGATAAAAAAACATTACAGTGGCGTCAAAGTTGTTGAAATTCATATACCGCAAAAAAAAATTGCACACACACAAAAAAAAATATTAAGTAAGTATTTTATATTTTCATACTCAACATAAAATAAAGAAGATTTTTGCATACCTTGTAGAGTATTCATCGCTGAATTCTAAACTTTTCTTACATTATATTTTAGAAAACCTACAAAAAATGTTATAAATATTAGATGCGTTATAAATAAGATCAATTTAAATTAAGTGATAATCAAAATCAGTAATGAAATGTGAACTCCAATAGCTCAAAATATATTTTACATAATAATTAAAAATAGGAAATGCAATAAAAATTACTTTGAATTTTTTTAAATATTCCCAGATGTAATAACATATTTAAAAGTAAAAAAAGTCAGACAATGTTTGTAAAAAAATTGTAAAGGTTTACTAACAATCTGGCACCTGAATTGAATTAAAAGAGGGTTTCGAGGTCTAATATAAATGTTTAATTTTATTTAGTTTATTTTTTAGGATATTAAAAACGGCTTACGCTAAAAATGTAAGGCGATAGTTCTTTAACTCTATTATTATAAGTTTGCACCCACACATACATACATGTGTGCCTCAAATCATAACGTTCTGTTTTGTGCCAATGGGGTGTGTGGTAGTCCCCATCCTGTTGCCCTTGTCGTTCCCAGATACGTCTTTTTCATTGTCAGGGCACAGTTGGAAACGGGTATTGTCACTAAAAACTATACGTCCCAGTCAGCTGAATTCCACGTTGATGAAGCCCGGCCGCCATGCAATCATACTTGACGGTGTAGAGGCGAGAGAGGTAAGTGGAGTAACGGTAAGCGGTCATAAATTCTGCTCTCTCAGTCGTATGTTGAGGGTCATACTGGACACACATGAGATGGCCACACGGTAAATAGTTGATAACGATGAGTCCGATACTGTTACAGATGCTTTATATTCCCACTCTGTTGATGTCCTCAGTCGACCACTGATGTTGTTGAACCGCTCTTGCCTATCATTTAATTACCGCATCATTCCAAACCAAATGTTGCAGGATTCTTCAAATCTACTTATCAGACTCTTTAAATTCGATCCAAGGACATCTTTCAAATTCTGACATCTGCTGGAAGTGTGAAAAAAATGTTTCGCGAGACATTGCTACAGCCGATGTAGAGTATCGGAATCAAAATCTGGTTTCTATGCGCTGAAGCTCTTCATTCAAGCAGATTGCTGTATCTCTGATTGTATCTTATCTTCTAGTCTAGTGTTAACATTGGAATTTCAATAAATGGGAATTTCTCGCTCAAAACATACTTTATTCTTATTATTTTTCTTTTTCTGAGGTTTTTTCTATTTATTTATTGGAATGTACTTTTGTTTCAGTTATTAAAAGTTTAGAGTTTCATGAATCTGTATAATAAATATATAAGTTTAAATTTAAATCGAAGCTATAACATTCATAAAAATAATCAGAAATTTATAAATATGTCCTAAAATTAAAAATTTCTTATAAACTTTTCAATAATATAAGAGTAAAAATTCACTAAATATATCCTTAAAGATATTTTGTGCATCTGATATTAAACTAAATGAACGCAATATATAATTATGTTGAATCAGACTAGATATAATTAATATTTCTAGAAAAAAGAAGAAAGTGAATTTAAAAAGAAATGTAGAGCAACATGTTAATTACCTGATAAAAATATGCATCTTATTTTAAAGAAAAACTTTTCTTCGATTGATTGACAAAATTTAATCAATTTTAGATCAGAAAATATAGATTAAAATTGCAATCAAACATGATTTACAATTCGGTTCAATCAGCTTTTCTTTTTTTTTTACTATTTAGGAAAACTTTTGTTTCTGTTTAATCAGTTTTGATCTAAAATGCTCAATGATTAAAAATACATCATTTGCAATGCTAAAATAAAATTATTTTTAAAAAGTAAATTCGATTATTCTTAGTATCTCACTAAAAGAAAAATATGTTGACATTTAAGGTATCCAACTACACTAAAAGGGTACATTTTGCCAAAAATTAACAATTTTGTAATGACTTTGTGAACCATCTTATTACCTTTATAAAAATGCCATGTTTATTATTTTCGATTCAATAGAATAAAAACTGCAAGTGTTTTAGTAAAAACCGATGCCACTACTTAAAAATGCGTTTTACTCAAAATATAAGAGGGCTGTCAATAAGTCATAAAACTAAAATTATAAACAAAAAAGAATACCTTTAATCGTCATCATTTACATTGTCTTTTTCAAAATAATTTCCGCGGGACGTAATACATTTATCCCAACGTTCTGTCCACTTCTTAAAAACATGTAAAAGTCTGTT
This sequence comes from Trichonephila inaurata madagascariensis, assembly GCA_019973955.1. NCBI lineage: Eukaryota > Metazoa > Arthropoda > Arachnida > Araneae > Nephilidae > Trichonephila > Trichonephila inaurata. Next base: position 22,155 of record BMAV01017533.1, on the reverse strand, counting down.
TTGTGGGAAATTCATCAAAATCGCCTCCGCAGCCCTTACACATGCTTTGTTGCTTGCAAAACGTTTGCCTCGTGTTGGTTTCTTAACTTAAGGAAACAGCCATAAATCGCATGGAGTTTTATCAGGACTGTATGGAGGGTGTGTTAAAATTTCCACGTTGTTCTGCTGCGAAACATCCAGTAAGCAACGAGCAATATGTGGTAAGCCATTTCGGAGCAATGGGAGTTTCCTTTTAAAGTGCTATATCATTGTTCGCAGGACATTCGTGAAGTATGAGATGTTTACGGTAGTACCGGGCTCGACAGCGTGTTATTATACAATTCCTTCATAATCAAAAAAAATTATGATCATAACTTTACCAGCCAATTTTACAGTTTTTGCTTTCTTGGGAGTAGTTGAAGTTTCTGTTCACTGCTTTATTGTTTTATTGTTGGATAAGTGTCTGCTCTGATGAAAATTTTAAGATATTGTCACCTTGTTTCAGTCTTTAATCATATCGTATCATATGAAAGGTCTCCGATTCTGATTTTTGCAGATTTTTGCTTCCATTTCGACAACTGGCTGCGTCTCGCAGGCGCCCACAAACACGCTTCAGATCGAGCACGGGATATTCAAGAACATGAGTCTGTACATGCCATCTATCGGTAGCTTTTGTTAATACAGACAACAAACTTTTCTTATGCCACAACAATTAATATTCCAATGAGTGGTTTCGCCGCAGTAAAATTAGTCTTATTACTTATTGAACAACCTACGTATATACATATTTTGAAAATGCGAAAACAAGGACAATGATAGCTCAAAACATTTTGAACATAATGAACTGAAATTTTTTGTGTATGTTCTGTGCAATAGTAAAAGTTTTTTAACCCGCAGTCACTCGCGCCTGTTTTTGCTACCGTTGTTACTCGCGGGGTGTAGAGAACACCCCAAACTTTTAACACGTGTATTTAATTATGAAAATAAAATTACGTCATTATGATATATATTTATAAAGTACAAGATGTTTTTTGCATTATTCAAATAAAATTATTAAATTCATTGCATACAAATGAGACTAACACACATTAATTTAAACTAAACATACAAAATTTTCATTTTAAAATGCATAATTTTATGTTTTTTCATAAACCAGTAAAACGTATATACCAGTATAAATATACTTTATAATTAATTAGATAATGATAATAGAAAGTATAGAAAAATAATATTTTAATCATTTTCCAAACATTCAGAACAGACTGTATACAAATGCTCAACTTCTCGCTGTAATTCTCAGCCCCCCAGATAAACTTTTAAAGGTCATTACATTCCAATCGTTCGAGAAAGAGGGATTGCATCAGGCCTGAAGGTTCAATGATCTAAAATGTGCAGCTACAGAAAAGTCATGGTTCTGCGCATTCTTTTTAGGATCCTGGGAGGATTTTCTTGTTGCTGGGGTGTACAGAACACACCGCGCGAGTGATCGCGGGTTAACTTTCAGAGATTGATCAATCACTAATTTATTACAGAATTTACTGTCCCTTATGTGAATATAATCCCTATTTTTAAGCAATCTTTCTTATCATAACTAAGCTAAGGAAGGGGGGGTCTATAGTTTTTGTACAATGTAAAATATCCTGAAAATAATTTCAAAAACGAATAAATAGTAAAGCAACACACACACATCAAAATTGAAATTTGTTTATAAATTTTTTGTTCATGGGTCTCTTTTATATGGGTTTTTATAAGTTTTTTACCAATTTTTTCACAATTTAGTAATCATAATTTAATTTTCTCTTCTTAATTTTAGTATATGTTTTCTTAGAATGTACTAAATAAATCTAAAAAACACAAAAAAAAATCCCCATATTTTCGCTTAAAAAAAAAAAATGTTGCAAGTAGTCGGATACCATAACCCTGCAAAAATTGATTTCCTGTGATGTTACGTTTTACATTATAACTGAATCGTATCATTGCATTTTAACCAGAGTAACAACAACAAATTTGGGGAAAAATCTCTATCTAAAGACCAGTAATAAAACTCACATTCAGATATATTACAAACTTATAGCTATATTTACAAAAGTACTTAAATTATCCGAATATTGTCCCCTATTCACTAGCAGGCAGCATGAGAAATAGCATCATTTTCTCCTTTTCTGTATTCCATGCATCCTCTAGACGAAGCGTCGCCCACTAGGAATTAAAGACCAGACCAATCATTGGCTAAACATAAAAGGCCGGCGGAGAAAAAAAAAACAACTTTGCTCTTGAAATATTCCACTCTAGATTAGATTATCCACAGAAACGGTTTTCTTTTAAATTGAACAAAATCCGTCCTCCTTTCTTCTGGGAGAAGGAAAGTATTGTCACACACATGCCAAATTTTTATAACTATTGGAAGAAATTTTCAGTTGAAGTGTTATGAGACTATCGAACACTTTTAGTTTTAAAAATATATTTGTCAGTTGGATTATTACAAACACTGAAGGAATATAATTAATCTACAAATTTTTCAACGCACTTCACCTATTAAGAGAAAAACAAATATGGGGATTCAGAAAGAGATTTTTTATTATGAAGAATTAAATAATTGTAAATTAAAAAGAGATATGTCTAGAATAGACACCCGCGCGCGCGTTTTTTCCACACACATACAATTACTAAACAAATCTCTTCAAATAAAACATTTAGACCTTCGCTATTGACTAACTATTGCGAGAAATCGGTCCATTGATCCATTGTATTGCTACACGCTTTAACTGGAATCCTACGATTGCCATGAGATTATAAAGTCAACGGTTTCAAAAGGTTGATATCGAGAAAACATGCGCATGATCTCAACGACTTCGTGTCACTTAAGCCTGATAGGATATACGTTTTGTCAAGATGGTCTGATAGGACAACATCTCACCACCAATTCATGGACCTTAAGTAAGGGAGGGAGCTTATTTGTAACTTAACAGGTATCGACGCAAACAATGTCCCCAATTTTAGAGAAGCACTAACTGTTTGGAAGAAGATCATTATATATATAATTCAAATTTTATTGATACTACAACATACAGAAGTGCAGTGATAGTGGTGTTCTAAGAAACAAATGCAACACACAGGAATAGCATCAGATCGTCTTTAAAAATGAAATAAGGTGCTGTAGAATGACTGAAAGATCCATGTCTCTGGGCTATGAGAAGAATGGGCCAGCTTATATTCCTTATCTCTACAGGATCTAGCGTCTGGTATAATGGTTCGGACAGCCGTTGGACACAGGATACAAATATTTCAAGCTATTATCGCAGTGCTTCTCAAACTTTCACTACTGGTGACCCAATTTTCAATCATAATTTTATTTTTATCGCCCCTCCCCTTATACAATAATAATGCGATTTGTCGCTAAAGCTACCATACGATTTTAATTATAAACCATACAAATTCACAAGAAAGTATTAAATTTTGTATTTGTTACTTTTAGGTAATATATATTTCCAGCAAATTACTTTTATAAGTAATATATATATATATATTAAACAAATTACTTTTAAGTAGTAAGTTATCATGTTATTTTTCGAATCTATAATTTTTAAATTGGAACAAATTGCAAAATGATATTTATTTAAAGATTTATTTCTTCCATCATCCATTTCTAAAAGTTTAAATGTCATTAGAAAAATAGTCTTGTCTATGTTGCTCTCTTATCATATCCGTCACAATTAGCATTCTCGCGAACGTCTGCGTGAGTCTGGGCAAACTATCCGACATCTGCGCCAAACATGTAATTGCAAATGTTGGTATTTTTTACCTTTGCAGATCTAGCTCATTCCTCAGGAGCTGGTATCACTTTTAAGTGAGGCACAGTATAATATGCAATACCAATTGCCGCAAATAATTTTGATGCTCAGTTTCCTCCTCAGAAGGAGGTACCTGAGCTCTGACGATGCAAAAATTAACTTATGAAATTCTTTTAAGAATTTTGTCAGCCAAGAGCCAAACGGGCACACTTCAAGGGTCTTTTTACATGCCGAATATTCATACGACATGGCCGTTCATGACCACTGTCGATTTTCTGCATCATGAAAATCCACCGACATGGGCTGAGGTCGAACCCGCAAACTTAGGTGCAGATGGCCAGCGACAAACCAACTACGCCACCCAGTCGGCACTTACGGAATTGTAAGGAGAGTAAAACCAAGAGCACGGCAATGAATACAAAAATGTAAAATGATTTTTTTAAATAAATGCTCATATTATAAATAGATTTAAACGAACTGTGTGTGTGTGTGTAATTGTAATCCTCACAAATTAGCATTTATTATTAATGTTAAATATTGAAAAAGAATGTAAAAAATTCCGATAAAAAATAATTGTGTAATTTTTAATATTTAAAACAAGAAGACTTCAAAATGTCTTAACCCGGGAGCAGACTCGCATTCGATACTAATGGTAATAGTTTTTTACAATTATTTTTATTGTGTACACAGTAAAAATCACAATTCCAGTGAACAATTTAACGAAAAGAAAGCATACTTACCTACTTTCTACCTTTTTTCATTGATAATTTGAGAAAAATTCCAAAAGAACCGAATTGCAATGTTTCTAAGGTACACGACCTTAATAAAGGACACAAATCACAGAAACTTTTCACGAACGTTACAGGAATGATATATGTAAGCAAAACTGTCATATTTTGTTCAAATATTTATAGTTTGTACCCCGCGCGAACGCTCTCGGGTTAAATGTTTAATCAATGTAAAACTATGAATGTTAAATTCTAAAAAGGAATTATATAAAACGTTTTTCACACACACATCATGCTTTGTATGTTTCAGAATACTCATAAAAATAAATATTGGCCAAATAATCCTTCAAAGTGTTTTCTTTGCTTTTCGAAATGTCATACAACTCTTTCGTATAGGCGCACTATTTACAACTTCCCTAAATGAAAAGTAAAGACATAAAAAAGTAACGAACTAACCATATAAGTAATTTCGAAAAAGTCAAATAGATGAATTTTTTATCTTCCTAGAATGTTTCTCATGGTCTGGGTTTTTTCTTTTCTCTGAAATAGTATTTATGATTTAAAAAGAGAGAGAGAAAACTCAGTAAAAAATCTCATCGTGGGATTACAGCAAATCAAACAAAATGCGATGTTTTTTTATTTATTTATAGGATCAGATAGCTAATGAATGTATCGAAATGAAAGCTTTTATGTTTGACGAAGTAATACTAAAAAATTCTATCAGTGTAAATGTGTATTTTTTATTATGTCAGAAAGTATTTTCTTACTTCATTACAGTAAATTAATTTTTTTTAATCTTTTATTTTCGATATGCTCACGCCCCCCAGGGGGGCACGCCCCACACTTTGAGAAACACTGTATTATCGTCAATAATCTGAACAGTTAAGTTAATGTTACTTTTTGCAGATTTTGTGACTGTTGGATGGACCTTATAATTGAGGCTTCAGAGATATAGTATTTAAACAAGATACC
>BMAV01017533.1:0-13685 GCA_019973955.1 Trichonephila inaurata madagascariensis | reverse complement strand
CACGAGGGATCCTTCCCATCGCTGGCCGGATGATACAAAAGCTGCAAGAGTACCACCCTGATCCCCGAGAGAGGCAGCTGCTGACCCTCGAAGGAGGCAGAGAAGGACTGATATCGAAGGGGGATGCTTTAACCCGGCGGAAGGAGGCAGACGGGAGAGGATGTTCTGAACTTACCACGGAGCGGTGGCTAAAGGAATTCCTTTTCTCACAAAAAAAATCCCTTTGTAAGAATATAATAATTTTTTAATAAGTTTTATAACTTCAATGTATAATTCAGTAAATAATAGCTGTGAAGTAAGTAAATTCAATATTTAAATTAACCAAGATCACGCTACCTTATTCATCTCAAATGTCACACCGCTAGCTATTATGTAGAACCAACGCGATGGGATGATTGGTAAGGTAAAGCGGAATTACTTGGATATTAAATGGTTGGATTGACCTTAGTAGACTCTATTGATTCTTAATCTATTCGGTCTAGATAATTTCTTCCTCTGGGGAGTTCTGAAAAACTACGTGTTCAGGATTCACATTCAGTCAACAGAGGACCTTACCACCAAAACTAGCTGTTGAAGGCGAACAAAAAAATAAAAAAAGAACAGGAATATTACAATGTATAACAGATTTTTTCTTGTCTAATGTATTGTTGGCATAACTGATGAAAAATCACTGTTATTTCGTTAAATGTATATATATATATATATATATTGTGTTCAAATTTTCAATCTTTAATGAAATACTTTCTATTCATCCATTCAAGTCCAAATATTTTTTTTTAAACTCCTAGTGGATGACACTTGTTGTTAATACAGTTTTTTCGAATATTAATTCATTAATTAAACTTAATTAATTAATAAATAGTAACAAACAAAATTAATAGTCCAACACCCTATTTAAAAAGATAATCGCTCGTGGTGTCCTTGTAGCGCAATGGATTGTGATTTGGACTTCTAATTCAAAGGTAGTGGGCTCAAATCCTACTTTCGATGGCTTAATTTCTGACAATGTGATTTATGAATGACTACATATAGTAACAAATAAATAGTCCAACGTCATCTATATTAAGAAAAATCACTTTTTAATTTTCCACTTAATAGTGTGATTCTGTCATATGTATAAATATATTTATATTAATTGTAACTATTTAATAAAATTAACTAAAATAAAGTTTTGATTTGTTAATCAAAGTAAGAATTGACTTTATTATTTTATATTATTTGTTAATGATAAATTTTACTTTTGGTTTTCGGAAGATTTTTTTTTTTTTAACAAGGATGGTTATAATAAAGAGAGTATTTGAGAAGTACTTCTTTACTATTTATATAAAATATTGAAAATCTACATACAAATGTAGTTTTTTAGTTTCAGTCATTTATCAATAACATCCATACTTTTTTCGAAATGCATGAAACTACTTGTTACAAAGTTATATTTAAAAATTACGAACTACTTAAAGAAAAATATATTCTTGATTAATTCTCAACAGTTATAAATAAGTGCCTGAAAAACTACATTTCAGATACTTACATTAGAACAAAAGAAAATTGATACTATTATTATTTTTTTTTGTTGTTACTAAATTGCATTCTTAATAAGAATTTTATTAAATCCACGTGTTTATATATGATATTTTTAAAACAGAGTTGTCCAGGCTTACAATATCCAAAAGTTATGGCTTTTTATTGCGGAGCAAACCGTCAGAATGTAATAAACTCTTCATCCGTAAACTGGAAACCCGTCCAAGATGTTTGGGTCTGGTCCGATCGGTGACACGTTGGCGCATTTTTCGGTAATTGTAGACCGAATTGTTACACTGACTTCATTAGTACAGGTGTGGAGGCCACAGCAAAAGGTGCATTGCGTGCTTTGGTTAAGGGAATTTAAATCAGTCACGCGTGTACAGAAACGAGTTCGCACAGAAAGGAATGTCGTTACTGGCTTGCCTAATAAACTTATGAGGATTCCTACAAAATGAATCACGCACGATCAACAGTGTTTTCTGTCACGAAAACTTAAGGTTACTTGCCAGTTTGAGAAACCAAAGTCTTTGTCTACTTTTAGATTTCCTTCCCATTGGTGGATGTCGGTGGATCGACATAACAATATGTTCCAACACGTCGCTGTACACGAGTAACTGATTTATATTCAGTGGTGTAAGGAACACCCCTGATAGCCCGCATTAAGAGAAGGGAAGGATTCTAGAAGTCCTAATGAATGACTGCCACCTTGTACCTACCCTTTGAAAAATCCAACTTGGGTGGGTGGGGAGGCCAAAATATTTTCCGTTACGCCACTCTTTAAGTTCCTTTATTCAAATTACGCAATTCACCTTTTGCTGTTGCGTTCGCGCATTTTCTCTAAATAAGTCAATGTAAAAAGTGTACAGCTTACGATTGCCTAACAATGCTCCCACGTGCGGCCGATCGAACCAGACCCAAAAAATCTGGGACGGGTCTCCAGTCTACGCCAGAGCAGTTCATTACATTCTGATGGTTAGTTCCGTAATAATAATCCATTACTTTTAAATACTTCGAACCCGGACATCCTGTATTATGCATAATAAAAAAAAATCGCAGCATGATAACTTTGTAAAATTTTATTTAATTTTTCATTTTTTGACCGTTTTTAAAGATGTGTCAACCCGGATCCTAATTTTGCCCGTATTATTTCTATAAAAATATGATATTGTTTTTAGTATTTCCTTTTCTTTCATTCAAACACAGACTTTTATTTCCATATTTAAAAAAGAACCCTCAGCTTGTCTTTTGGAGAAATGAGGTTGCAAACCCTGAGTAGCAACTTAGTCCATGAGAGGCACATGGTCCCAGAAAAGTAAATGGTGTAACTATCAGCATATCCGGGACTCCAAAGATGCCATAAATAAGATGCGAATCCTCGACTAGAGTCAATTATACGATTGAACTTATCTTGTCTTAGCCTTGAGGTATGGATCTCCGTTTCCATGGTGATCGAGATGCTGAATAATTGTGAAATAAATCGCTCGAATGGGTAGCGGTAATCTCAAATAATGAAATGGATTGAGCCGTCTTTCACAGTGTCCGAAGAAATGAGAGGCGTTTCAGCCTCAAATTGAATTATAGCGTCCGATAAACGGTTGATAAACTCTGTTCACTCTAAACTGAATACATTATCGTAAAAAGTCAGACAAAGTAAACTGAGGAATGGATTTGTCATGAATTATTGCAGTCATTATTGTAAATCGATATATTAACTGTATATTTTGAAAGGATATATAATTCATGATTGGGAAAACCGTTAAATTGTAAGAAGCACATTCCAATTCTGACAGTTTTATAATAGCTGCAAAAGAGACATTTCAGAGAAAAATACTCTTATATGATTAATAAAATAATTAAAAATTAAATAATGTGTAAATATGTGTTATTTAGAGATATTGTTTCCTTGAACTTCCACCATCAATGCAATGGCTGATATGCACTATAATAGTACTCTTCCGGTTTGAAATTTTCTTCAAAAGTTTATTGAAAACATAATATTTATTTTTGTTATAGAAAATAAATTTTAAAAGCAAATGAGAATAATATGATATTGCATATTGTTTCTTTTAGTTGATAATTTAGTCTTGTATCGATAATTATATGGTTAGCTAGTACATATTAAACAATATATAACTACAAATATCACATAACAGAAAAAACAAATTCGTAAAGTGATTGAGTGAGTGAATATTAACATCACACTGTTCAGCTAAACGAGAGCTTTACAAATTCGAAAAGAAATAGGTTTAGCATTACGTTACTACATCTAACAGCTTAACTGCTGCTATCCTTAGTATTAGGATTAAATAGAGATTTCTTTCTGAATCTCCTAGGGGTGTTATTATATCCGTTGTAGTCTTCTTTTCAAAGAATAAATAAATAATCATTTGACATTGTCATAATCAGACATTTTCAGTTATTAATTTTTTTAAATCCGAGCTGGAAGTTAAATAATTTTAAAACATGGATTTAAATGAATTTTTTAGTGACTATATAGAAAACATAATGTGCAAAACATACCAACATTGATTTAGTAAACATGAGCTCCAACTACATCTTATTCTCGTCACTTTCATGTAATTGAGAACTATGAGTTCCACCCTGCGTTTATGTTGCATCTCAGATCGACGTTTAAATACCAATCAATCAATCACGTCACTTAGATTGTGACAAAATCCCCTAAATCTTCTTAGCTGCGAGGTTATTATTCCTGACTCGTCAGTTTTTACCTGAAATGTAAGTAGGTGTGGAAGCCCTTACAGAAATCACAGAGAAATTTCGGTATCCAGATGTTTATTTATCAGTTATATATAGCCCAGAAGTGTGTGAGAAAAACAAATAATGGTGTTGTTGCTCATCCCCATGTCTAGCCAAAATAGACCAAGTCCATGATCTAATGCACTTTCAAAGAGTCCATTAGAGGTTCTTCGAAAAGATCTTGTTTTGAAAGTACCAGGCAGTCAGAATACTTACCACAAGTCAGAAAAACTTTGTTTCCATCCTTAAAAGTCGAAGTTCGGAGGAGACCACTCCACAATCGAGTTACAATAGTTTGTTCCTGCCTGCTGCATTGAAGAGAAAGGGAACAACCAAGGTGTTAAGCCTCATATCAGTGATGAAAAGAAGGAATAGAGTTGATCGCTTGTTGTTGATGAAGGTGGAGTGCAGCTCTGAATAGGTGCGCAGGGCTTAGTTCATAGTGGGTTGAGATGCACCATCTTTTGCTAGGGCGTCAGAAAGCTCACTGCCCGTGATGCTAACGTGTGAAGGAACGCATTGTAGATTGATCTCGAGAGAAGATGAAAAACGTTTTAGTTTCTTCAAAATAGCCGCTCTTGTGTTATCAAGCACCTTATACCAGTTAGAAAGGTAGGTATTGGATGGCACTACGAATGTCAGGTAATATCCAGATGCTGTTCGAACCATGAATTGAGAGTGCCTCTTTAAGGCATGTATCAATAGCAATGAGTTCACTGCGAAAGACAGAGCAACCATCAGAGTTTCTCAGTTTAGTGTGACTGGATTAGTTTTGGGACAAACAAATCCCTCTCAAGTCCTGCAGTTTGCCTCAGCGTGGTAAAGGGATGTTCTAGGGTGGAATAGAGCCGAAGTATGTCGGGAGATTTTTTCTTCTGGTAGGGCACCTTTGGCGTGGAGGCTATTCCACTATGCACGGCTTAGAACTGCAGGTGAAGGAGCTGAGTCACCCTTCTACCTCTTGGTGCTCTGGTCTTTGCTGATCACAGAGGCCACACTTTTTTCTCCATCCATGACTTCTTCAGAATAATGATGGATTTTCGCACTATTATAAAGATTTGGCCTTGACTTACCTGACATATCCAGAAAGGGAGGAAAACTTCTGCTTAGATTACCCTCATTATCACATTGTAAAGGCTTTGAGTGTTACCTTTCAGCCATACCAAGAATTATTTCCTGTTAATACTCCACTAAAGCAATAACATAAGCATACATATGGTTCAATAGTATGAAAATTAAATAAATATTCTTATTTGCAATTCAAATGACCTTGCAATTCAAATGACCTTATGCAGGATGTTGCCGAATTCGACAGAAACATTCTGAGGTGATGATAGTAGGGACTTTGGGGACGACAAATCATCATAGAGCATGGGGTCGCAAACCACGTTTAGTAAGTGTAATTCTTGAAAGCAGTGATGTCCAGTGGAATAAAAAAGGGCAATACCAGACAAGAAATGCATTTATTAGACGTAAAGCATCTTTACAGTACAAACAATGCATCACAGCTTAACGTCAGAAATGTTGTGACAAATGATTGCTAAGGGAATTGTTCGAATTTGTGGAAACGCAAATCATAGCACAGGAGGATACAAATAGACGAAGTATTGGGGGACGCGTTGAAACAGATCCACTGTGCTGACGATGTCAGTTGAAGCAAAGACGATCCTTGCCGTGAGATGCTTCACTGTAGCCACCTTCGTCTCATATGCAAGTGATTTCAGATTGCCTTAGAAGAGGAAATCCAAAAGACTGAGGTCTCGAGAACGTTAAGACGAAATAATAGGCTCACCACATCCGATCCGCCTCCCGGGATATTAGCATGAAGGTAGTTATGCAGTGCAACTGAAAAGTGAGCTGGTACACTATCATTCATTAATCACACTTTCTGGTGCTTAGGTTATTCCCTAAAAAAAATCCAATAGCAGTGGGAAATTCATGTTTCCTAAACCCTACCACTGTGCTCCAAATCCCCGCATTGGTTTGGTGTGTCATCCTCCCGACAGTTAACATTATCGGGATTTTAACCAACTATAGGTGTGTTGTGACGATGCGAACCAACTATGACGATTTGTCATCCCCATGTTACCTACCATCACCCCTCTTAATTTGTTGGTCGAATTCGGAAATACCCTGTATAATGTTACTCATTTGAATATCACATTTTTTTCTGGAAGAAGATAATTTTAAAAAACCTCAAAGAACAACTGTAAACTAGTACAAAAGTGAAAGCTCGCGAGATAACTCATCACAGGCGAAGAACTTGATTCAACACACCACATGCGGACATATACATCGTGTGTTTCAGCATCCATTTTGATCTTAGGATAAATGGAAATTTCCACGGAAAAGAATTAGTAATGAATATGTATAAATTTATGGGTTCTTTTTGAGGATTTTACTGACCGGTGTCATATTCAAATGGGGAAAATAATCACCACCAATTCAGTCCCAAAAATTTATTTTTATCTTACTTAGGGAAACGTGACAAAAACACGGATTAATACGATTCAGTTCGATTGAAAGCAAGTAGACCATCGTTTCTTTCTCCCTCTTGCTTTCTTCACCCGACCACGTTTTTCCGACTTCCACTTTCTGGTTCAAGCTGTTCTGACTCTGTCTCGTCTGGTCGAGTCTGTCTTTCCCTGGTTGCCAGGTCCTCTTCTATATATATCTGGCCCACTGCCAATTCCTCCCATACACGTTTGAGCCATTGCTAGGTCTCTCCTATGTGCTTGGCCTGTTGCCAGGTGTTGGTGTTAGATCCTTACAGATATTTTACATTATTTCAATGTTTTAAAGATTAGTTTCGTAATATTTTATTTAAGTACTTCGAAAAATTCAAGAGAGTAAAAAGTTTTTATTCAATTCATTTAATAAACTCGGTGACATTCGGAGGGGAGGGAGTAGACATTTCTAAAGGTATTATGCTTTTCTATTGGCTATAGTATTTGTGATTTCCCGAATTTTAGAAAACACCATTCTTTTCTGACACATTTTTCAATCGTTAATAAAATGGTTTCTTTTCATCTAATCAAGTTCAAATACAATTTTTTAAAACTTGTAGTGGATGACACTTCATGTTAATACAGTTTTTACAAATATTAAATCATTAATTAAATTAAAAAATGAATAAATAGTATCAAACAAAAAAGTAATAGTCCAACAGCATATTTAGAAAGGAAAATTTTTCGCCATGTCCCTGTAGCGCAATGGATAGCGCGGTGGATTTCTAACCGGAAGGTCGTGGGTTTCAATTCCACCTGAGATGACCTGTTTTCTGAGAATGTGATTGTTTTACGATATTATTTAATAAGAATGATTAAATTTAATTTATAAATAAAGAGTAATAAACAAACATTAAAAAATAGTCCAACTCTCTATATAGAAAAGAAGATGGAAAACTGCAAGGTAAATCGCTTTCTATTTTGTCACTTAATAATGTGATTTTGTCACATATATATATATATACACCAAATTTATATTAAAATTGTAACTATTTAATAAAAAGTAACTAAAAAAATTGTTTTCCTTTGTTAACCTAAGTAGGAACTGACTTAATTTTATTATATTATATATATTACTTGCACAACACTAATTTTCTAATTTTTTTTTTTTAAATTCTTGTTTTAGGTGTTTTATGATTATGTATGAAATAGGGACTATTACTATTTACTCGCAATTATGCTACTGGAAGTCCTGGAGATAGCAATGGTCCAAATCTCTCTTTACCAATAAGAGAATAAATTGCAATCACCGAATGGCTCAGAGATGAAGTGTCTGAGGAATTCGTAAGAATCTAAAAGTGTAAGGGAATGACTTTGATGTAATTTCTCACAGATGAACCAAATATAATTCCGAATGATTAAAATTTTGATTCAGTATTACACGCTTGAAAAAAAAACTTGTAAACTTACGTAATCATTTCCCATCAACAACTTCAATATTTGTTGTAATCTAAATTATGTCAATTTGTAATGTATTTTTTCACTCTGTTTTTCTCCTGTTCGCGTAGTGATTAAGGTAACGGACTTGTGTAACTCGCGTGTAAGCAAGCGATGCATGCAGTCGAGTAAAAACCTTTCGGAAATCGATTTTAAGTTTTTGATATTTCTATAATTTCCAAATCAAGACCTTTCCAATGATATAACAAACAAGTCATTATATGAATTAGAAGTACTTTAAAATTATTGTTAAAAAATAATCATCTGATTTACCACGCTCATTTTGATAGATAGAAAAGGAAGCATTGCATTTTAAAACTGGGGAAAAGTGGCAAGGCCTCGATTAATTTTTATTTTTTAATACCTAATTAACTTTAGATAATTGTATAACTGCAACATTTAGATTTGCTAAAAACCTTTGGAGGCAATTTCAGATTTTCATGTGGGTTTTAGTAAATGTTATACTTAAAATGTAGTCATTTTTTACTGAAATTTTGGTCTTTTTTTAGTTTAAATTCATTTTTATATAGTTATTATTACTGATTATTAAATCTTCGCGTGTTTAAGTAAAGTGTTAAAAGAAAAAAAGTAGGACATATGATTGTGACCAGGTGAGAAATATATACGTAATGAATCTTAATTAAATAGCTGCATAAAGCATAATGAAGATAATATGTGATGGAAAATAAATTGGATGATACTTTTACAAGTTAAGATTTTTTTATAAAAATTGTTTTCTAAATGTTTTTTTTTTTTAAATTGTGTAAATTTAATATATGCATGTATTTTATTTCTTAAATACAATTGTGTATACTGAAGTGGCATTTTTTAAGTATTCTTAAGCAGATATCATAACAAAAAATAAAAAAAAAAATTTTCAATAAATTCATAATAATCATTTTTGCTCACTCAACTAAAAGTTTGTTTTTGAAAAAACTAATTAATACATTTAAAAAGTTTCACTTCAGTATATATATAAGTGTATAATTAATACATATAGTCAAAATCTTAAGTCTTTATGTTTAATAGTTTCTGAGATAAAGGTATTTGATGATACATCAAATGTAATGTTTGTTATCTTTGCGAGAAGCTTGTTACATACATAAAAATACATAAATTTCATGTTTAAAAACAGTTTTATTTTGCCTGTTTTAGAAATCATTTGTCCAGTTTAGAGTAACTTTAAAAGTTTAAAACTTAGAAACTGTCTGCAGCCACAAAACCTAATCATAACTTTTCAAAAACCCAGCGAAAACTTTCAAAATGTCGTATAATCAGGTATTTTTCAATAGCATCTCAAATTCATACCAAAACCATATTGATACATTTTCACATTATATTTATGATGCTTTATGTTCACATTTGATATCTGTAAAGCATGAAAGCTATTTTCTTCAAAAAGTGATGCAGAATTGAGAAATTTGATGTAATACTAGAAATTATCTCGTTAAAAAAATGAAAGATGCTATTCTGGGCAATTTAAGACTTTTTTTTGTTTACTTTTTTATGCAAAATAAATTGCAAAGATGCTAATGTTTAATAAAATGGGACAAATACGTGTTGTAATTTATTATTTTTCTGATGAAGTCACAATTTATAGTAAAAATTCAATTTTTTCAAAAATGTTGATTTTAAACTGACTGCAGCTTTTTCTCAGAAAATAATGTATGTTTGCAAATGAAATTTTTTTCCTCATGTTGCTGATATGTAAGTATATATAATCATGTGATGTTTTTTGGGATTTTCTCAAAATATTTGATAGATATCCATATATCGTGACAAAAAATGTCAATTTTTTTAAAATTCATAGTGATATTTTTGTTACATGTTTTCGACAAAACTAAACAGTATATTTTAAATATTTCATTTTGTTGCAAATATTAATGTTTATTTATTGTTCAAACAAGTTTTTAAGCTTTAATATTCAAAGGTATTACAATAAAAGGTAACTAATTATAACTCAGATGTGTAATGCTTTTTGTCGTTGCGAGAATCTTGTTACATGCATAAAAATACACAAATTTCATGTTTAAAAACATAAAAACAGTTTTATTTCTGACTTTTTTAGAAATCTCTTGTACAGCTTAGAGAAAATTTTGAAATTTTTAGAAATTGTGTTTGCATGTGAACATACAAATCCAAATAAAAACATTTCACAATGTCATAAAATCACATATTTCCAAATCATTACTTTTACATATTCATACATGTTTACATTATATTTATGATGTTATAAGGTCAAATTTGATATTTGTAATGCATCGAAGTTAAAAATTCTTCACAGATTGTTACATAATTTGTGAAAATTGATGCAAAATGCTAAAATAAATCTCGTTGAACAAAAACTAAAAAATACTATATATGTATATTCTGAACACTGACTTTTTTTGTTTCCTATTTTATGCTTAAAAACTTCAGAAGTTACTAAATGAAATAGGGCTTAAAGAAATAGGACAAATACATGTTGTTGTTCATGTTGTTGTTGTTGTGCCTTTTTACACTAAAAATGCAATTTTCTCAAAATTATTGTTTTCAAACAGCGTGTACCTTTTTCACAGATTCTACTGAATGAAGGTACTTGAAGTTTTTACTGCACATAAATAATATGCAACTATACATAACAGAGCTACTTTTTTGGAGAATTTCTCAAAATATTTTGTTGAAAAGCAGTTATTGAAAAAAAATGACAATTTTCAAAAATTTCAAAGCGATACTTTAAAATGATTTTTTTTTTTTTTTTTTGAAAAAAAGTGAACAATATATTTTAAATATTCTACCATTATTTTAATAAAAGAGCCTAATTAGTATACAGTCAAAATTTGAAGTTTTTATATTTAACAGTTTCTGAGAAACAGGTTCCTAAAATGGATCAATTTAACATTGTCGGTATAGGGGGTACCTACTAGCCTTAAATCTGTCGAGAGCTCAAACGTCCTCCCGTTGATGTGTAAGTTAAGAGAGGGTTTTATGCCAGCTCAGGTGTCGTCATCGGCACTTGACCATGGTTCAAAATGACGAGGTCTATCGCAAAAGGCTCTATAGTAACTGAATAATGCGACGTTAATATTTACTCACTCATTCATTCAATGTGTTGCTAATAAGTCAACGTACTTTTACCATTCTATTTTTTTATTTTGAATAAACAATCCATATATTTTTATCGATTTGTAAATATGCTACATATGTTATCGTTAAAGTATATAATTCAGTTATATTTAATAGAATAACTAGGTATTTCATGAAATTACTAAACAAGTCAGTTGAAGTTTTTAATAGATGAAAAATGTCATTATTTACCTAGTTATTCTGTGAAACAACTAGTTATTCTATGAAACATCTAGTTATTCTATGAAATAACTAATGGTAGACCGTTAAGGCGGTAAATAAGTAATTTCAAATATTTTGTAAGTTAATTGATCATTAGGAGCCAAAACCTCTCGACAAATACATTTTATCCCTATTGTGGATGAATAATTAGTTTATAATACGGAAATGTAGATGGTATAATTTCTTTTATCTCATATTGCTAACATTAGGTAAACAAAAAGGGAAAAAAAACATGTGTGTTTGGCATCTGTTATGATTAATCATTGAACTTTAAGAATATCATAATATTGTACATCACGAGGTACTTTTTTCTGTGCTGTTTTAGCACTTTCTACTTTTGCTATTAAAGTTAATAATTTTTCAAGAGTAAGAGAGAACTTTTTTCCTTTGTCCCACATTTATTTACAAAAGTTTCAAATCTCTCGCATTGAGTCTTTTATACCAACAGGTTAGTCTTCCATTCTTGCAGAAGTCATTGCTTAAAAACGGGTTGCAAAAGCATTTGTTATTATTCCAAAATATTAAACGCTAACATAAATACATCGCCTAAATTCCTACGCCTAAAAGCAAATAAATGAAGGGTATACACACACACGTCATTGCAAACAACTGAAAGCTGTTCAAACCTCATTAAAAGCAGCTAGAATTAACTCAAAAGACTTTCGAGTGCTGTTTTTCATACTTTAACGATCATGTAGTCGTTATTCTATAGAATATCTAGTTACATCATAGAATTCAATAATTTAATATTACTTACCGGACTTGTCCAGTTATTGCATGGAATACCTATATTTATTCTATGAAATTATAGATTTCGCACTTTAACTGTAATACATACACTAATAACTGTACTTCAGAAATTGCTCATATGAATTTTGCGTAAGAAGCTGCGAGAGGGTGTTCACATTTTATTTTCCCTTAGTTATGAATAAAATAATTAATATCTGCAGTAACTTACAATTAAAAAGAATATTTAATAATCTAAGTACAAAACGAATTATTAGTTCAAATATAATTACTTAACTTTCTAAATTTATTCCTCGGCATAAATCCATTATTGTTGGTTTTTAAATCTCAGCAAAGTTACTTAAATGGAAGAAAAATATGATTTGTCTGTAACAGGTTTTCCTTTTTTCAGTATTTTAAATAAATAAATGTAAATACCACCCAATGGCAAGCTATATATACATTGGCACTCTTCTTTCGCGTAAACATTGAAGTGACATAAGAATAAAAAAATATGTTTAAAAAGAATTCGGTAAAAGAAAAGTAAATTCATCGTGAAGTACAACGACATGTAAGAAAGTAGAATGAGGAATTGTCATAAATTCGTTCTGACAATCGCAGACAGCAGTGACGCAAATGACTTTTCTTAACTGCCCCCTGTCCAGCAAGAGTGTCTTGCTGAAACCACCTTCTACAGTTGGAAAGAATAAATCCCTGTGATCGATGCGTTTGTTTTCGGATATTTCTGGATCTCAAGGTGCGTGATGGACTCTTTTGAGTGCTATTTTGAGCTCAAACGTATAATGAGATGTGGTTCAATGTAGAAATTTATGTATTTTCTTTACCTCTTGAGAGACATACAGATTGAAGACATTGAAACCCTTATAAAGTTTGTATACGAGACGAACATAATTATGAACTATGTTTACATTGAGTAAACACAATTCTAAACAATTAGTAGTATAATATATTTTAAATCACTGCATGTGAATAAATAATTATAGCAGTTTTAAAGGTTTGTTGTTCTTATGTTAAATAAGGTACTTGCAGACAATTTTGTGTGAGTCTGTTCAGATGAAAATTATTAACCTGTTGCTTAATTATTCTTTATTGTTTGTTCTAATGTATATAACAATTTCTCTTAATTTAAATTGTAATTATGTATTTTTCCGTAAATCGTAATAATGAATACATTTACTTTAAGAATGGATTAAAGTTTGTTTCCCACTTAATAGGATTAAATCCTGGATTTTGACACATTTATACGTGAATGATGGAAGATGAATATATATATATATATATAAATTTAATGACTTACATATATGATTTACTTCTATAACTACCTCCGCAATTTCTAAAAAAAACCTAGCTCTCGTCTCATTACGTCAACTCTATTATTCTCCACATAAA
>BMAV01017532.1:0-26268 GCA_019973955.1 Trichonephila inaurata madagascariensis | reverse complement strand
TTTTCCCCAAATTACAGTGCTAAGTTTGTGATTGCTATTAAATTGCTTTAGACTTTAGGACTATAAAGAAGTCAATATATACATACGTACTCATTATATCATTTCTATTTAACGAATATAAACCACACTCTGTTCTTATATTCCTTGATCTATTGATCTTAGATGGTGTCTGTCATGTCACGAACATATACTATTTTAGTAATAATAACTCCTTTACGGCCAACTATAAATTTCGCTATTCGCTCCCCACTACCGCCGTTTTTCACATAGATGCACGTATTAAGATTATTTTCACATATATGGTGTATTAAGGTGAAAGGAAAAACGCACAAACATGCATATTTTTCTCTGAAATAGGTAAATCTTTTACAAAAACTGACAACTTCTTTTTACTACATTCCAATCCCTTCGGAATAGTTTGACAGATAGCAGCGCAAGGAAAAGAATCGTATTTCGGAAAGATGTATACATACGTCTGAGGCACTTAATGTGCCGGTTGAACGAGACGGATATATACGCCTATAACAGTTGTAACGGGTCTATTCACGTTCTTCCAATTAACCTTCATGGGTAATAAAGGGTCTTTAAATATCATTCTATTGAAAACTTTCCTCCGAAGAAGACGTGATTATTCAAATCAAGGCTTGTATATAAAGATTAACTTAAAAGCTCAACAGTATAGAGAGGTTACAAGATAATATGATAGAAAGGAGTGATTAACGTAAAGCTAGGCGAGAGAGCTTAGTAGACTATTTAATTAATATTAAGATTGACGATTTGATCAATTAGTTGTTAAGGAACCCGACTACGTTCGGAACCGTGATTTTGCGAAAACGCTTAAATGGATAATTTGATTTTATTCACTTAGATTAGAATACAGTATCAATTTTTTGATATTTTGACAAAAAATTATTTAAATGCAAATTTTCCCAAAAATTAACTTAGAATAATGTTTTTTCAAAATGTTCTCCTTTTGTGAAAAATACTTCTATTATAATAATATTTTGCCTGTGTATAGCTCACACCTCTGTACAGAGGCTGAACTAGAACTTTTGAAATATATAACTTAGAAGTGGGTTTATTCATATTTTACGACAACAGAGGGGAAAATTTTAAGATAAAAACGCCGATAATTATTTCTATTGGTGGTAACTCTGAAAATAATGTGAATTTTTCAAAATTTCTAGTTGAGCCTCTGTTGAGAGGTTTGAGCTATATACAGGCAAAATATAATTATAACAGATGCATTTTTCACAAAAGGAGAACATTTTGAAAAAACATTATTCTAAGTTAATTTTTTGCCAAAATATTGTATATAAATAATTTTTTTGTCAAAATGTCCTTAAGACAATTTTATGCATGTATTCTAATCTGAGTGACACTAAATATCATGAAAATTATCCATTTTATGCGCTTTTTTTAAAATCATGGTTCCGAACCTAGTCGGATACCTTAAATTGTATTTGGTCGGTTTGAATTAGATTTGTTTAGTTATAAGAAGGATTATTGCCTGGACGTGCTAAGTGTAAGTGATTCGAATTATTATTACATCTCCAAATAACTTTTCTACCTCTTTATTGCTGCCCATAATTATCAGTTGGTGAATTTTGTAACTTGGGTTGTTGAATTTGTGTCATTGTTGTCAATTTGATAATAAATAGAGTTTGTATTAGCTATGGCTCATCTTCCTTCTGGCCCTCTTGCACCCATGGATGGCACATCGATCCATTACACAGTTTAAGGTTTGTTTGGGGACAAAATTAGCAGCAAGTCAATTTACGTAAGTATTAGGTTTAGATGTATTTTAAAAGAAGGCAAAGTAACAGGATATGTTAAAACAAAAAAGAAAAGAGCTAGGGGAAAAAGCAAGACTTAAAATGCTTATCACTTTCACGAACAAAAATTTTCTCTTATTGTGCCAAAAAAAAAAAAAAAAAATATATATTTTATTATTAAAATGTAATTAAAAGAACAGATGCATTAGTTCTTATGGGTAATTAATTTTCTTTAATCTGAACTGAAGTGAATTTGTCGGCATTACGTAACATCATGTACATCTCATAAACAAATGATTTTACTGCTTCACGTACATTATTTCAAATAAGCCTGAAAATGGTAAAAAAAATATAAACTTTGAAATTTAAAATATACATTAAGAATACTCAGATTTAAATCCATACTTTTTTTCAGTAGTTCATTTTTATCAAAGTATTAAGGAAAAAAACTCAACAAAATTGAACGAATGAAAAGCCTCAGGGAATATAAAACACCAGCATCGACACAAATAACATCTGGGAAAAACACGGTTGAAGCTTGTAAAGTCTTGGGTTTTGAGGATGACACGTTCAGAAAACTTGTAACATCTATAAAACTTATTAGATATCACATATCCAGACTTTTTCCTTCCCAAAGGATTAAGCGACCAGAAAAAGCAAGAGAGAGATGCACACGTTTGTCTTTTTAAAATTTAAGGAGGTGTGTAGATTTAATTTAAGTAGCATATGTTTATTTAAAAAAAAAGAGTTTAAACTGATTTTATATTCTCATTAGTTAAGGAAATATATTGATTTGAAATTTCAAGAAAATAATTTTTTGAATAGGTAGATATAAACAGTGTGAGCAAGTGAAACAAGAACAACGAGAAATCCCTAAGTTAAGAGCTTCATTTTTTTTACAGTTCCAGTGATTTAGTGGAGGGCAAAAATGAATATATATATATATGTAATATTCTTTATTATAGACAGACGAACCATCAATAATTACTACAACCAAAGCATACGAAAAGGAAATTGTAATATAATCGAGATATTAAATTTTAGAAAATATATATTGGAAATTATAAAAATAATAGACTTTAATATATATATATATATATATATATATATATATATATATGATACACCTAATTTTCTCATTTGCATTTTATTAGTGTTTGAAATAGTTACTCGGTTTTAAGTAAAAAAAAAGTTATACCTTTTAAATCTGCATTTTGTTAAAAATATTCAAATCATGAAAAATATTTTTTATTACTAATTAATGCATTACGATGACACTGTGTAATTAAATGCATGTTCAGCTTCCGCTTTTTGAGACATGTAGTTGAATATGTTTTCACTCACATATACCAGAATATTGTTAAAAAGATCCATAAAGACAATTTACTAGTTTATTTTCCAATATTGCTGTCTGCTTTTATCCTACAATTGATGTCTTATAAACCATCAATGAACGATTCACTTAAGAGATATTTTCAACTGTTTAGGGACATTTTTGGTGGCAACTGCAGGTAACAATTTAATTTCGATTTAAAAAGAGATGCTTTTTCTTGTGATCCATACTTTTTTCACAAATTACATTCCAAGATAGACTTGCTACCCCAATTGTTACAGCTGATCGTTGTAAGTCATTGATTAATGTACTGAAAGTGCAATATTTTTAAAGTTATTTATTTGTTTATATTTAAGAAACTATTTCACTTATTTTTAAAAATTCTTAATTTATTTATTTATATTTGAATTTATCTTCGTTTTCGTTAGTTTTGTTTGTTAGTAACTGAAATAAAATTACACATTTCCATTCAGTTTAAAATTAATTTTCTAAAATTTATATCACTATTCTATACCTCATACAATAAAGTATATTTTGAAATCTGTTTTTTATTTTTGGAACCTTTAAACCAATATCTGTGGACAAGGTTTTTAATAATAAGGATATTAATTAAAAAAGGAATCATGTTTTGTCAACAAAACTCTGTTTGCAATTAAGAAATTTAAAATATTTTCTTGACAGGGAATGAAATAAGTCGATGTAAACATTTTCTAAGAACCACGCATATATTGAAAATACCATAATTAGAAACTTTTTAATGCATTCTGAACCAAAGAAACTTTTTTATACTTCTTATAACATTTCATTTTTTTTCTGTACTTTTGTAAACAATAATTAAAATATTAATTCTATCCAAAGGATTTTTTTAAAGAAATCTTACATATTATTTTTTTTTTTAAAATAATATTATTTTTTTCTTATTTTTGTCTTCTTGCTAAGCTAAGACTTATTTTTATATACTTTGTTAACAAAAATAAAGTAAACTAAGTTCCACTATTCATTACAGTTTACTATAATTTGTGCGAAAAAAAAATTGAATAAACAGTATTTTTTATTTGTGTTTAACTAGTTTTCGTTAGTATATTGCGCATTTATTATCATGTTAAAATAGTAACTATTTAAAAGAAAGGCAGGATACGATATAAAAATTTTACTAATAAAAATTTTCTCTCAATTAATTAAAGAAAAATTTAGATGAAAATATGAAACATAAGACTCCATTCAAAAAAGGAAAGGGAATATATAAATAGTTTTTTCTGTAAATATTAGTTTTTGATTCGGACAATATGCATATTTCATGATTAAAATTCATATTTTCGATATTTAAATTGTCTTTGAGTGTGCTTTGTATCTTCAGTTCAAATCAGTACAAAATTTACTAGTAGCTTAGATGATTTAATACATGATTTTCAAACTCATAGAAGATGCAAACCGTAATACCAAGGCAATAATGTTAGTTGTTAATAACAAGTATATCTATAACGAAATCTTACACCAGCTTCTTCAGGCTTCAAGTAAATAGTAGTGCAGTTCATTAATTTTGATCAAGCTCACATACAGCTCTATATTTTAAAAAATAATTTACATCTATTGATCCAAGGCAATTTTTAATGTTTCAAGGTTTTTTTAATGTTCCATATAACAAGACACTCTGCAAAAATGTACAAAAAATAGGATCATTTACTATATTTTATTCCTTTAATCCTTAAATCCTTTGTAAGTAAGACGATTGTATTTCCATCATATTTTTATCTTATTCCAATAATGCAGTATTTTGGTTTATTGGACGACAGGCATAGAAGACATGTTTAAAGCACAAAGAACAATACATAACTCTGACTTTACTAGCTAAACAAAGTATATTTCTCAATTGACTTGCAGCGACATCTACTCTTTAATATTTAATTTACAACATCATTTGTCATTCTTTTTTGTTTTGCTGTAATAATATAAGGTTGTGTATCAACAACTAAAATTTGCAATTTCAAAATATAAGAATTATAATGTCGGTAATTAATTCTTTTGTTTTTTGAATTTCAAATTTAAATAATAACTTTAGTCACTGAAACACCAACTTGCTATCTCTTCTACATATTGTTTCTTAAAATTTAAAATAATAAATTAATAATCCTAAACGAGTATTATAAAATTTTCAGTTTTCTCAAATTAAATTGATATAAGAAGTATTTAGAAATGAAATAAAATATATTTTTTTATTTGTTACTGGAAATTCGAGAAGATATTTGATAGCAATTAAAATGATTTTGCGTAAGAAATTACTGGAATTTATTTCTAAATGCGGGTCAAATATCGTTTACAAAGCTCAAATAAGATAGAATAGACCGTATTTGCTTAAATAATTATATTATAAATGAAAAGACACAAAACTGATAGAAAATCAATATTTTCTTATGGGGGATATTTTTATAGATATAATTGAAACGTACGGTTGATGAATCTTTCCGTTTTAGAGCTACGTTGCAAGAGATTTAATTAGGATCGCACAAAAAATCAGTAGTTTGTATTAATTTTAAGGGAATGTATTAAAAATAAAAAGCAATGCTTTTTTTTTTGTTATCGATTTTACTTCGTAAAATAATCTGTATTAATTTCTCGTAGTTCTTTATTAAAGTACATAAAAAGCTCAGATGAATTTTCTGTCACAGTATGCAAATGTATTCTCGGAAGTTGTTAAGGTTATTTACGTTCGGAACCGTGATTTTAAAAAAGCGCATAAATGGATAATTTTCATGATATTTAGTGTCACTTAGATTAGAATAAATGCATTAAATTGTTTTACGGACACTTTGACAAAATTTTTTTATTTAAATACAATATTTCGGCAAAAAATGAAAGAATAATCTTTTTTCAAAATGTTCTCCTCTTGTGAGAAATGCTTCTATTATAATAATGTTTTGCCTGTATATAGCTCAGACCTCTCTATAGAGGCTCAACTAGAGTTTTGAAAATTCACATTTTTTTTCAGAGTTATCCCCTTTTTTGAAATAATTATCGGCGTTTTTCTTAAAATTGCTTCCCCCTTGTTGTCAAAATATGGAAAAACCCCCCACTTCTAATTTATATATTTCAAAAATTCTAGTTGAGGCTCTGCAGAAAGGTCTGAGCTATTTACAGGCAAAACATTATTATAATGGAAGCATTTCTCACAAAAGGAGAACATTTCGAAATAAGATTATTCTAAGTTAATTTTTTGCCAAAATATTGTATTTAAATAATTTTTTTTTGTCAAAATGTCCTTAATACAATTTTATACTTGTATTCCAATGTAAGTGACACTATGTATCATGAAAATTATCCATTTAATCGTTTTTGCAAAATCATGGTTCCGAACGTAGTCGGATACCTTAAGGACGCAAATTGGAGTTTTGAATCAACTTTTTTTAAAAAGGGGAAGGTTTTTAAAATTAATTGGGGGGCTTACAAGGGATTTAAAATTATTGGGAGTCCCCAGCGATATTCTGACTTCACGAAGTAACAAAATGCAGCTTATATTTTGGGACTACTTTTTTGGCCAGAATTTACATTTTGGTGTGCAAAATTTGGGCAACAATGAAAAAATTAGCAGATACCCGGGAAATTTGGGGAGAAAAAGGGGGGGGTCTGGAGATCTTTTGGGGAACACGTAAATCAGTAGAAACGTTGCGTATGCAAATATCGGGGAAAAAAAACGTCAGAAGCGATGTGAGCGTACCCCCAAAACGCGTGATGTCGGCCCCGGCCCCCTGCTCCAGTGGAAGGGGAAATGAAGGATGGAGACGAAACCACCATTTCTCTGAAAGGGGTGCCGGTGGGGTCAGTTTTTTGAAATATGGCTAGAAGAAATCATCGGGAAACTTCACACGTGGAAGAATGATCAAAACTGGAGGGGGGGGGCGTACTTTGGGCACCAGTGTAGCTGCAGAGTTCGGGAAAAAACAAAAGTGTCGCCGCGCTTGAAAACGTTCCAAAAACCCCAGGTCCCGCTATTAGAAAGGTTTGGGTGGCCGCCCGGGGGGACGGGGACAACCGCAGGGGATGACCGATATATCATCCCGCAGGCGAAAAAAGTTCAACGGGAGTCCCGCAAGCCCCATTTCTAGAAACCTGTACAGCAACAGGGGCGACAAGTGTTTGCGGTTTTTCCGTGGCCCGACGCCTTCCCCCAAAGGGTTCCCCGCCGTTCTGAACGCTGCCTCCCCCTTGAAAGATGTCCACCGAAGGCGCCGTTTACAGTGGGACAGAAACCAAAAACTGGGCAACTGGGTCAATAAGGGCGTGGTTTTTCTTTTTCGGATGAGAGTCGGTTCAGTACCAGAAGCGATTCTCAACCCCGTTTTGATTTGGGAGAGAGATCGGGACCCGGTTCTATCCCGGGAACATCAAGAAAAAAACATCGTTACGGTGGTCCTGGAGTTTTTTTGTCTGGGTTGGATTATGCTGAACCCGGGGGAACTGAGCTTCCCCTTTTCGACAAAGGGGGCTGTAACCGGGGGTGCCCTTTGGTGGGTGGTACTTCTTCCCCATCTCATTTTTTAAAAGGGGCCATTGGCCCAGAAATTCAAACTTTTTGGGGTGACAATGCACCGCCCATCGCACCTTTTGCTGTTGAGGGGCTGCTGGAAAGTGAAGATATCCTGGGAAAGGGTTGGCCAGCGTGCTCCCCGGGTTTAAATCCCATCGAACATTTGGAATTCTTTTTTTGAAAAACGTATTACCCACACGCTCACATCATCCGGGGTACAACCAACAAAATCAAACAGATGTTGATTGATGAATGGGCACTCCCACCTCAAGAAATGTTGCCGGTGGTTCCCGAGTATGCGGGGACGGTGCAAAGAAACCATTGTAGTAAGGGAGGGCAAAAATACCATATTAAGGAACATCTGCTTGTTGTTCTTCCCGTTGGGAAAACAATCATGAGTCACGATACTTTTGCGTTC
Organism: Trichonephila inaurata madagascariensis; assembly: GCA_019973955.1. Taxonomy (NCBI): domain Eukaryota; kingdom Metazoa; phylum Arthropoda; class Arachnida; order Araneae; family Nephilidae; genus Trichonephila; species Trichonephila inaurata. The sequence goes on along the minus strand of BMAV01017532.1, from coordinate 18,220 downwards.
AATAAAGCTTGTTTTGTTTTTTCCATACCGTATGCGTTGTATTTTTTCCCCCCCTTTTAGCGCCGATGCTTTCGTCATCCTTTTCGGGACATAATACCTCTCCCTCATTTCAGAATTTCATGTTTTCCCGATGATTTTTCGTTTAAGTTATGGAAAAACCCCACCTGTTTGCGGTTTTGCACACCAGTGTAATTATTTTTCTCACAAGCTCGGAAAGGAATATTTTTGCTTACTTCTCAGACTGAGAGTTTGCTAAAACATTAGGTAAATAAAAAAGGGTACTTGATTGCTATAAATTCCTCTAGAGAGGAAGTCTATAAAGAGCTTTTATTAAGAACTAGGCAACTATACACAAGGAACGTTTTGAAAGTAAGTTTCGTCATTTTTGAAAGGGAAAAATGCACATCAAGTAAACCAATAATCAAAATAAGTTTGTCAGAATAACTATAATCTTTTAGAAGGCTTTATTAAAATTTTCTGTCACCCAGAGTAAGTTAAAATATGTGAGATGATAAAATATTAAATTAATAAAAATTATTTCTTTGCAACTGTAGAAAAATTAAACTAAAAGGAAAAGGTATTTTTAAAAGCTACAAGAACGGAAATGTTGGAGATCAGGAAAGCGGGTGGAGGGCATTGGTGACTACCCTAGCCAATCCCAATGCAGCAAATGTTTGAAACTCCAAGAAACGTCAATTTCACCGTGAAATTTTTTCTAGTGATGAAAAAGAGAGGAAGCGTTCTGATTGGCAGGCACAAGAGTTCATCTAATAGATATGTCTGAAAGCTGATCTTGCAATCAGAGAAGACCTACAGTTAGGCCGAAGTCGAAAAGCAGATACTCACCAAAAGAAACCATCTCCGTTGCTGGTACAATGACCAAAAAATCGACAGAGCAGGAGGAATAGTGTCTGCGTATATTTGTGAAAGAAAAAAGAGCCGCAAACCGGTTTTCAGGGGCTTGAGGTGGTACCCAGCCGGAGGACAGAACCCGCAACGCTCGGTTCCGAAGCTGAGTAACATAACAACTAGACAAAAATTATCACCCATGTCCGGAGTCTGTTACTGACTTATGTAAATACCACTACAACTGCCTCCCGAAGGTTCTTGGTGGTTTGGTTAGATGTTGATGGTCAACCGGAATGTTTTTCGTTCGTCACGCTACCAGTTCGTCTGAATTTGTTCACAAGTAGCTTGATGCTGGCCCTTTTAGTTTGCCATTTCCGGTACTTTAGTTGCAGCTGATGCAAATCTTCATATGTTTTAACAACTAGTTTCCAGGAAACGATGGTTATTCTTTCTTCTAAAGTGACAATTTCTACAAACACATGTGTAATAAGCCAAAACCTTAGTGTGTTCATGGAAATGGATCATTATTTCTGGAACACCATGTATTATGTAACGATCAAAATTCATATATCAGTAATAGACTTAAAATAGTAAATAAATACTTCAAAGACAACAGCAGTATAAGCATGCGTTTTTAGTACGCAGGTTTCAATTTAAATGTATCCAATTTAAAAAATTGCTATACGAAGATAAACTGTTAATTATTTTTTTAATTACGCACACATGTCTTATTTTTACACGGATATAAATAATGATTCGAAAGAAAAAGTTACGTAATTCTTACTTTCCGTATATTTAAAAACATAATTATTTGTTACATCTGTTGCAAGTAGATAATGTACTATTGCGTTCCACTGAAATGAAAATTTTTATAAAATAATAATCATCTTAATTTTTTAAAAATCGTTTTCATTTATATAGCATTTAATATTGACTTAATAAATTATTTTTCTGTCCCAAAAACGCTTGAACAAAAAGTAATTACTCATGAAAATACTAATAAATAATTTAAAACATATGTATTAGTTTTTCTTCTTCATAACTGTTTATAATGTTAAACAGTTCCTCAAAGAATTTTGAGAATCAGTTGTTAGGCCCATTACACATAACTTACGATTTTTATTCAGTAAAATTAAATAACAAATAAAATTCCTTCATTTAAATAAAAAACTCTAACAGCTCAAAAGTATTTTATCGCCTGTCTTGGAGATTACTTTAATGCATCTATTAATATTTTATTTAAAAATGTCTAGGCTCTAAATTCATCAAATTAAGTGAAAAAAATGGTTCTATTGAATTAAATTTATTCTGGCAGTCTACATAGTAAATTTCGTCCCTTATACTTAAAATAATTTAATCTAATACTATTATACAAAGTATCTTAATACTTCTCATTCTTATTTCTAAAAAATACTGCTTTTAACCTCTTATAAATGTATATTAAAATTAGATTGAAAATGAGATTCACTTTACATTGTTACAAATAATTTTTTTTATGTATGAAAATATCTCTATTTATACTCGTGTTGCTATTTTTATCTCATTGTAATTTTTCGAAACATTTTTTTCTTGGAAATATATTACACACTAATTACGTTATGAATATAATATGTTTCTTATATTATCTCATTATTATCTATCTTGCTGAAAACCATCATTTTTTTTCGTTTAGTGTAATGTATAATATTTATCTTTTTAAAAGACAAATTAAGCAATGTAATGAACCAATGTTAAAATACTCATAAGAGCCAGTCTGATAATATATTTTATTTACGTTGCTTATGCGTTTAATGAACAATATTATCAGTGAATAATAATTAACTATTGGAGCCGATATTCTATAAAATACAGGGTAGGGTAATCAAAAGTGAACCGGAGAACCGAGTTTCGGGTTATAAAGAAATAGGGCAAAGGAACTCGTTAACCCACTTGTAACAGATTTTTAAAATGATCACTAATCATCTTGTGGCATCTTTGAGCCTTGGTCAACAAGTTGCAGGTTAAAGATTGCTGTATAGTTACAATGCAATTTAATTAGAAGTGTTCTGCTGCAGTTGAAGAAAGACTATGAGGGTTGTTGCGATGAACCTTAGACTTGAGGGTTCACCTGGAAAAGTACGTCGATTGATCTAAGTCTGGGATAAGGTGTAGAAACCCTTATTCTGAATAGTTTATAGCACCGAAGCACATCCACCATCAAGTAGTCCTTTGGGAGACAATACACGTCTGCCAGAGTTCGTATTAACTTCGAACAATAAGCCTTTTTAAACTCCTATAAGGCCTCCGGGCGATGTTGCTTTCACTTTATCCTAATGACAGAAAATTGCGTCCTCGTAAATATTTTTTCATTGATGGGAACAGGCAAAAGTCCCACAGTATTAAGTCTGGTGAATAGGGGCATGTGAAAGCCAGTAAGTTAAGAGTTTTGGCGAGGAACTCTTTTACTAATTGGATCGATGCGCTGGTGCGTTGTCACGCAGGAAATACCAGTCGTCACTCTTCCAGAACTGAGGCTGCTTACGACGAATGGATTCCCTCAAACGATGTCTTCGAGATTTTTGTCGGCTTAGCAATTTGAGCTAGAGTTTAGCGACGATATTTACGAACCCATTCTGACTTCGAAGCAGCATTTTTCACGTTATGTGAAGTCGCTGTTAGTCCAACGCGTTCATCCTCTTTGATGGATTCGTGGCCACCTTTAATGTCCTCCCTCAACGATGCCATTCCTAAATCGTGGATCCCGCCATGGTAGATTCACTGTACCCCTTACTTAGCATTTCCAAAGTCTCCATTGGTATTTTACCTAAGTGCTGACAGAATTTAATGTTCAATGCCGTTCAAGAAAAGCCCTCTTTCTTCAATCACGGAGAAAAGCTAACTAGTTTCGGAAGATAACAGCACGTGTGAGTTTTGGGCATATTGCATGGACTAAAACAACTTGGGCTAGGTAGGGAAGGTTGGGAGAATCCATTTCAAGGGGTTTAACTTTAGGAACTTGCTTTCGCCGTCGGCAATCGTCACAGTTTCCGAATATTTAGATCGTATTACCTAATCGCCCACTGACAAATCAGGTGATCTATGTGGCTAGCTAGTGCCGAGACCAGACTGACCTCTGCTAACAACTCTGTCACAAGTGAAGATGGTGCAAATGTGATCCATGGTTTGGCGGGATGTATGGGTAGTTTTAGTACCCTGTTGGGAGTAACTATAGGTTTTCCTCCTTCAGTTAGTGTTGCCGTAAATGGATTGCCACTGACCAACTCACATTGACACAAACACATTTAAATCTGAACCGGTTTTGTTCACTTATGTACGCGTACCATTCACGTCCAATCGTATCCACTTGTCCGGGCCACTTATGTTTAGCCCATGTATTGTACAGTAGATGTAACAATTTAACCTCAACTTTTGTCATATTTTATAATACATAACAATTTCTTGTTATAAGAAACAGAAGATAAAAAATCATGAAAATCTTTCAATAATTTAGAGAACTTTTGATTTTTTTTAACGTAAATATAAGTTTAGAAGTATTACATGTCAAATCTTCTCTGGTCTTGTTACAAAATATTTTTTTTTATAAATTTTTCTGTTTGCTTAAATATTTTATCACTTTGTGAAAACTTCTTTCAACTATAAAGTCCCCTGTTTTTGGAAATGCTTGCTGGAAACGGGTTATTTATATAAATGTGAAATTATTTTAAATAAAATGTAACGCCTAGTGAGAAGTTTTTTTTTAATCGCAACTTTATGTTCTCAAAAATTACCATTTTGACATGTTTCTTGCTAAGACGATGCAATAATGCATCAACAACCGAATGTGGCCAAACATATAAGACTCCAGAAAACATAGAATGTCTTTAGTTTTATAGAGGCTCATAAACGAAATTCTAAAAGGAAGAAGAACGATTTTGTTTTTGTTGTTTTTTTCTGTCTTAGAAGTTTTAAAGTTTAAAACGTCCTTTTTCTTTGTCATCGTGAATTTATCGATAAATTTAAATCCGCTAAAGATCACCTTATTATGTTTCATTCCAATGAATATTACACATAAAATGTACAAAAACTACAAAATATATCATAAACGAATTTTTTATGAAAATATATAACATTCGTAAATATTCCTTAAACATTAAGCACTCACAATACATTATTTTTACAAGATACCAAGAAACTCCCATAACAATAAGATACATTAATGCACGCAGCAATTTTCTTTCTACCAACTAATTTTAAACACAAAAATCGAACATTTATTTATGGTATAGTATAAAATAAATTGTAAATTTACACATACACATGCATTTATACTTACAGATGACTCTTTTCAATAAAAATAAAAGATTGGTCAGCAAATAGTCCATTAGTTGAAGGAACTGTCAATACAGAATCGAACTTAATGATAAATCCGTTGATATACGTTCTAAGCTAGAATTGTAATGCTGCATTTCAGACAAAAGGGCACTGTTTATTTCGTTCTATCTTTAGATCCCCTTGTCATTAGATGTGTATAACTTATGGACGCAGCTATTATTATGTCCGAATAAGGATTATTGCCTGATGCACCATTCTATTTGCCCCATTATGCAACCTACATATTTTGGGGCAAACATATAAATGACTACAATAAACTGAGTTCATCGAAAAGCATCCTTCAGAAAACGTTAATGTCTTTTTCCTGTACTATAAATATATACCATTCCATATGTAACGTATTTACCAAAATAGCTATGCTGACTTCTATTACATAAATATCTATTATTTTAGTATATGAACCTGGGATTCCGAATAAAATGAAGCTACATAATCCTAGTAAAATTTGCATAGTAGCGAAAAAAAAAACTTTCTATCTAAAACTAAATATTAACTCGAGTACCTTCATCGTTAATACATTTTAATTGTTAAAGTATGAAATTTATTCAGCTTTAAATAGCTAGTACGTAATGCATATATTATATACGATATTTTTAACTTTCAAATACAATTAAAATGTTTCAATTGAGAAAATGTCCCCAAACCATATATTATTTTATACATTACGTATAATGCAATTCGTAAAAAGTAAGTTCTTTGATTCAAATATTCGTTTGAAGCAAAACACATTATTTGATTATTGCATATTTTTGTATTGTTATTAAAAGGAAACCAAATCAATCGTGTGGAATAAATAACAGCTTGACAAGACTAAAAGATAAACTACAGTCGGGTTTTTCTCTTAGAAGAATCTGGTACATTGGTATGTTCTAACAACTTTTGGAATTTCAGTTCAATTAGTATTGTTTTCTGGAGGCAAAGATAAATCCAGGGAATGTAGTACCTCTTTATCAGTTTTGTACCTTGGCTGTTATAAAATATATCAGTGTATGTTTTTCCAGAGAAAGTATGCATTTATATATATATATATCAGAAATTATCATCAACATATTGTAAGAAAATATATTTTTCTTTTAAACACCAAAAAAATATTTTTTTTAATATCATAGCTTAATTTCGAAACATCGTGACCTCATTTTAGGACACAAAAAAAATAAATTATACATTCAATTCAATAATGATTCTAAATTTAATAATAATTTTGGATATTTAGTAATGTCAGATTATTTTGCAATTTGTTCAGCAAATGACAGATATAAAAACATTTACACTTTTAATTATCTTATTTTTTTTTCTGTTTTCAATACACTAATATATTACTTAAACCTACATTTCTTTTTTTCTGTAATAAAATGATATTGTCTTGTAAAAAATATGTTTTGTTTTTGAAAAATTCTGTCAAGTTAATTTATTAAAGTGTTTTGTGAAAAATTAAAATAAGTACTGAGTAGAGTGTGATCATAGAAAAAAAAATAATGGCTATTGTATAATTGGCAAATTAGTTTTTTTACAACGTCGGACATTTAAAAAAATGACAATATATATATATATACAACATACTTGCATATTATATACATGATAATTCACTGCCAGACTAACAGACTCTTGTTGTGTGTGCATTGGATACAGAGGTTAACTCAGAATAACTTAGGAATGCAGGGTCATAAATGCCGTAGTTGCGAGCTATGGTGCAAAGAAGTAGAGAAAAAGAACATAAACTGCATCGCATAAATGGGACAGAAAACATTTATAAAAGGTTGTACTACAACAGGTGTTCCAAATTACGACCTATCCAATTTAAGTCCTATCCATTTAATATCAAGAGGCGAAGTCTACAATATTTTTTTTCAGTACAATCAAAAACTTAATGATAGGACTTACATATCAACAACTTAAAAAAAGTATTTAGACATAATACATTGTAAAATACCTAGTGAACGGATTGATAACGTTTAGTATGTAAATATTTATTTAGTGTAGATGTCTTCGATTTACGACTGGCTTAAGTTACCATTAATAGGATGTAATCTTAAGTTGTCAAAAACTTGATTAATGCATTTCAATACAAAGTGATAAAATCAAACAGATTATTAAGTTAAACATTACAAGCAATATAAAGAAAAAAAAGTCAATATCTTCTTAGGTCAACAAAGAAAAGTTTTATTTCAGTTACTTTTTAATAAATATTTCCAATTAATATATATATATATATATATATATATATATATATATATAGCCCAATTCTCTACTAACAAGAGATAACAACCAAACAATAACATTCGACAATAACATATATATATGACATAATCACAATATTTTGTGGCAACATAGAGAAAGCGATTTTCCTTGCAGTTTTCCATTTTCCATTCTATATAGGGTGTTGGCCTATTATTATTGTTTGTCACTATTTATTAATTAACTAAATTTAATTATTCCATTAAAACAGTATAGTAAAAAAGAAACCACATTCTCAGAAATTAGGCCATGCTATGTGGGATTCGAGCACATGACCATTGGAGCAGAATTCTAACACGCTATTCAATGCGCTACAGAAACTCAGCAAGCGATTTTCCTTTTTTATATATGGTGTTGGACTATTTTTTTTTGTTTGCTACTATTTATCCACTAATTAAATGGAATTAACGTATTAATATTTAAAAAAAATGTATTAACATCAAGTGCCATCCACTACAAAATTATAAAATTGAATTGGAACATGAGTGGATGAATAAAACGTATTTAATAAGCGATTGAAAGTCTTAATCAGACATAGATGTATATAAATGCATATATATATATATATATATATATATATATATATATAGAGTTTTGAACTAATAGTAAGAATTGAAAAATTGAATATATATATATATATATATATATATAAAAGTTATTTATTTGATTATTAGTGCATTTACGCCTCATTTTTTGAAATTTGTTTGCTAGCATTATGATATTAAAGTTTCTATTAAAATTTAATGATCCACACACTATGTAAGTGAGAAGACATAGATTTAGAATACATATATTTCATCGGTTTTTCTTATTATTACTTAAACTTTTATGTATTCAAATACATTCACTTTCGAAAAATTTGCTTCTCATTATCTTAAATTAAGTTTTAAAAATAAAAATTTATAGGTAAGAATCTTTATAAATAATTTTATTTTTTTTATTACATTCATTTCTTAAGATTTTTTTATAAAAAACATAAAACCAAGTATAGAAGTAATGAGTAACAATACAGTACATCACAAGCAAACAGCATGAATAACATAACACATAATTTATTTTAAATGTTAGGAGAAAATTAATGTTGATGCTATGTAATCCATTTAGTACAAGAACACGCCTTGTGCTTTAGACATAATTATGTCCCATTCATCGCTTTCCTTTTATCGCCCTGTCATTATTATCAAAGGTAAAACTTTATTTGTTTACTTTGCTCTCGAATCTATAAATATTATCCTTTAATCCACCCTTTCCCTCGAGTGCATTAAAACAGTTATAAAAGACGACCTTATTATTGTTATTCAAACATGCATTCCATTGCTTCAAATTAAGTTGACAATTTGCTCGTAATGTTTAATTTGCATGACAGCATTTTTGTAATGTGTTCCACTTCGACTGTTTTGAATGGGAAAACTCCATCATATTTTTAAAGAAATATTTCTGGTCTTCATTTTTATTTCTAACGTTTGTACTAGGTCCTTCTTTTAGGAAATTTTCATGATTTCCATTAACAATAATGGGAACTTTCTTTACGGTGAATGACTACGTTTGGAACCGTGACTTTGCAGAATATTAATATATAGATTTTAATGATATTTATTGCTAATTGAATAAGAATGCACATGTAAAAATGTGTTTGAAGAATATTATTACAAGAAAAATATATTTAAATGTCATTTGTGTTGGCAAAACCGGAATAGTGAAAAACATATTTTCCAAAAAATCTCATTTTATGAAAAAGGTTTTGTAATATTATTTTACCTTTATCTATTCAAGTTTTCTGTGTGTGTATCCAGAAGTAACAAGAAATTTTTAAATATATAGCCTAAGAGTGTATTTATTCATATTTTAATAAAAACACCGGTTATTATTTCAGTCTATCGTAACTCTGAAAAAAAGGCGAATTCGGACGTTTATTTTATTTTCATGAGCTAATTAAACTATCACCAACAGTCATTAATTATAGATTACTTAAATCAACCTAAAATATTATGGATAATAAATATAAACTGTAATATTCGTATTAAAGAGGTTGATTTTAAATTTAGTAATATTAAAAAGATCCTTAACAGAATGGTAATACACTGTGAATTAGGGATACCTACCTAGTAACGGAATTCACCTCCTCTTGTTTTGGATAACGGCCGCCGCTGGTACTTTGTGCAGCACCAACAATTTTCTGGACGTTCCATGTGGGAATGACTTGCTGCTATTTTGCTAAAGCTATTCATACCTCTAGTAAGCGTCTATGAAAGGTGTGAGTTCGGGCTTCTAAGTGGCCAATTTATGACTAAAAGTATCCAACCCACCATTAGACAACCGGGACATGTGAGAGATACAGCTGTTCGCTGGAAAACCCGGCCACTGTAGCAATAACAGAACAGCATAAACTAATGGATATGATCACCCAGCAACTCTACCTACCGAATTGCATTGAAAGAGGTTGGTACATGCACCAAAGTTCCCAAACAGTGCCCACGAAAACTCCCCTTCATGAACACCCTCATTTCTGGCTTCATGAGCTTCCGCCATATTTCTCCTTGAAACCCCCGTCGGTGCTGGGTATCGGAATAGAGACTCATCACTCCATGCTACTTGTTTCCACTCCTTTACACTCCAATCTCTGTGCTTTCTTGCCCAGGCAAGCCGTGCAGCCTGATGGTGAGCATTAAACAATGGTACTCTTGTAGGTCGACGGCTCCCGAAACCCACACGGTGAAGTGAGAGATGCACACAGTCCGTTTATTGACTGTATGACTGGAACTGTAATGCAACTGCGTGGTAATTTGAACTAATGTTTATCTTCGCTGGATACGTACAATACGTCTGAGCCATATGTCACCACGCACTGTCAAGGCTAATTGTCCTTTGTAGTTTGCGCGATCGCTAGTGTTTTGTCCACCATCCATGCATTCTTGGTATACTCATGACACTGTCGACCTTGAAAATCCTAGCTGTCTGACGATTTCGGAAATTAAATTGCTCCTGCGTCACGCACGTCCGATTTGTCTGCGATCGAAGGCATCTAAGTCAGGCAGTTTACACATACCAAAAATTCCAACAACTAATTAAGAATAACCACAGTACGCGTCTATATATACAGTTACCGCAGCGCTCTCAGCTGCACATAAATGATATGCAGCGCTACACAATTTGCATAGCCCCTGCTAACCCTATTTCAATGGCACTTCGGAGTATTACATATTTATAGAAATATTATTTTTAATTATTCACAAAATAATTAAAAATACAAAATGACAAAATTAATAGTATTAATTAGTTATATTTGGAATACATGATTATTTTAATCATTTCTTTATATTGCATTAATTTTAATATTTTTTAAGGAAAATGAAGTATTTTATTTATCTAATTCTCAGAAAATATTAATTTGATAATATCAATTACTCAAATTAATACTAGTTTTTAAAAAAAATCGTAATATTAGCATTTATTTTTTCAATTTTATGTTCACAACTAACGATTCGAATAAAAAATGATAAAACTTTTAGATGAGCCGTTAAATTTAAATAAGCAGCAGTACTCTCACAAAATATATTGAAAAACTAGTTTCTTAGTAGTTCTAAAGCATTTAATATATTCACTGCTTTTTTATTTATAAATCAATTTTATTCCAATAAAAATTGTATTTCATGTTCTTAAGAACTCTAAAAATTGCCAGACAGGACAGTCAAAAAGAGTAGAAGCTTTGATTTTTATATTAATCATTAAAAAGAAGAAAAAAAAATGCTTGAGGGAATTGAATACTATCGTTTCCTGGTATAAAAAAATGAACAGGACAGTGCGCATTTGAGTAAACGATTTTCAAAAACAATTATGAGTGACTGTGCAGGTTTTTGCCCCGATAGTCATCGATTTATTTAAAAATCCACCATTTATTTTTATTTATTTATTTTTCTTTTTGTAAATTGATTTTCGTTTATCATATATAGCGTTAGGACTTAGTTTGCTATCAGTAGCTGTCAATTATCGGGTATTGAGAAATAATTTATCACTTGCTTATTTACACTTTTATTATTCTTTCTATGAATATATAAGTATTATTATTAATAATTATTAAAAGTCACGTAATATATTTTTAAAGATTATCTTGCCTTTTAGAATTCATTACACACACAAAAAATATTATTTTCAAATGCTTCGATGTTTCATAAAATAAAAAAAATTAAGTATGAAATTTTATCTACCTAATAGTAAAACCACCTAGCCAATCCAAGGTACTAAATTTTGCATTTGTAAACTGCTATATGTCATGGAATGTACAGACATTTGTTTCATAGAAAATTTCAAAACGAAACAAAAAAGTCAGGATTTCTATTCTTTCAATAACTTTAGAGTTCTCTTTTAATGTTTCATGGAATATTTTTCACACATTCAACTTCACATTAAATAAATCATTTTATTGTTTACTACATTACATAATATAATTTTAAATACTCCAACTAATATACACAATATCTCTGTAGCACAATTGCAGTATAAAAATGAAAATTAGAATTTAATTTTATGTCATCTGCTTCTTTAATTAGTTGAAACCAAAAGATAGTCCGAACTAATATAATATTCACTAAAAACATTCAGAAAAGTTTAATATAATTCTAGAAGTCTTATGTTTTCCGAAACTTTTCTGAAACTTTTAAAACTGAGATTCTCTTCTTTACTCAACGTCTCAAAAAAAATCCTTCTTTCTTTCACTCTTAATTAAACATTTTGTCTCGAATTTGGAGAAAAACCGAGACATAAAATGTTAATTCCTTATTTAAATTCTGTTGAAAGAAGAATTTAATTTTTAACCTAGTTTTCTGAGATTTACGTCTGTATCTGACAGCTCGTTCTAAAAGGAAAGAAATTATGCGTTTGTTTTCAAAACTTATTCTTAAAATATAAAAATAAAACAAAATAGTACGAAATTTGAAAAAATCAACAGAATTTTAAAGTTTCAAGTTTATTTTTAGAGCAGAAACAGGAGCATGGATATAACGACTTCTACATGGTGCTTTATTGGAGAAGAAAAGATTTTCATTTCAGCTGACTAATAAACATTTTTGAGCCAGAATAATATTCGAGGCAATTCAAAAAGGTAAATTAATGTCTACAAATTTAGGATGTTTTTTTTATGTAACAGAGGATTATTCTTAAATACACATTTGTATAGAGGAATATAAATCATTAAAAAGCAGAAATCTATTAAGGTATCCGAATACATACGGAGTACTAAAAAACAGCATAAACTCTATTATGAATGTTTTTAGAAATAAATACTAATATTTAACTGACAATATTTTTTAAAAAAATACCTAAATTTTACAAAATTCACAACTATAATGGAAATATTATTAAGGTACTACTAAAATAAATTAAATGCACTTATCTAGAAAACATACCAAAATTTTAAAGTTTTAGAGCTGATGTAGTAAATATTACAAGAAATGTGGAATTCTTTATGAGACCGTTACTTAAATAACATGCCGTAACTCCAAAAAATATTCATGCAATAATAATTTTAGTACATTCTCTAGAAAATAGTATAAATATCAAGCTCAAAAAATTTCATAAAAATAGGTTTATAAAATTCTGATGTATCAGACTCGCAATGACAAATTTTGAACAATTTAAATGTCCAATCCTTGTAAATTAAAAACCTACTTCCGATTTTTTTTATTAAGTTTATAAAATTGATTGTAAATTAGCTTCTTGGAAACGTAGAAACAAAACAAAGTATGTTTTGTAAAGAAAAAATGTAGCTCTATTCAATAAAATCAATAAATAAAAAAAAAATGTGTTTTGACATAAGTTGGTCATTTCAATGTGTTGGAATACCTTAAGATTAGTAAGCTTGATAAAATTTTAATATTAATTGAAGGTATAATTATTAAACATATTAATTTTAGAGAAGTTCCCAGTAACTCATGCAATCTGTAATATATGTTTAAATATCGCGCATTCAATTTCAAAATACAAGAACGTTTTATTTCCTGAAGACATCCTAATTTAAATTCTTTTTTTACGACGGATATAGTAAGTCAGTCAATAATTAGCCAATTGCTTAACTTTCAGTTTTTGTTTTGAAAGTTATGTCTGTAAAATAAATTGCAAGTTTATAAAACGAATATTACATTTGTGTCATATAAATGTAATATTGGCTTATACCAGTGCTTCTCAAAGTTGGAGTATTCGTGACCACCCAATGTTCAATCATAATTTTCATCGAAACTCTATTACAACAATGTATTGAATTGAATAATACTATATTTTGACTCTAAGATTTTTACCTCTTAAGCACCACCGACGTAGATAAACGTCTCGCTAAGAAAAAACGTTTATCTATGACGTAAATAAACGTATATATCGTCCCGGACGTATATATATGTTTTTCCAAAGTACGATCTTTTGTGTGCACTGATACCCATAAAATTATTCTGAAGGCTTCGGAATGCAATAAAAGGTCATTGACATTGTTCGCAAGCAACTTACTTATTTCAGATTATTTGCTTCTTTATTCCTCCCCCCGCAATACATCACATACCGCGCCGGAAAAACCGTTGGTACTTTGGGAAGTTTAATCGCATAACTTTTAATCGCCATTTTATGATCTCCTTAAACCGTACAAATAATAAAGATAAGTTTAAATTTTTTTTTTAATTATATATGGGGAAAACAGGGGGTCACTGGTATTTAAAAACTTGTTTTTAAAAGTATTGTTAAATTTTATAAAATACATTGGTATGCGTACAAAAATATATCATTGAAAGTTTTATTTTATTATGTCAAAAAAGTATTTTATATATTTACATTCAGAAAATTTTTTTTTAAAATTTTTTTGTTTTCAACTTTCAATATGCTGTCCCCCTCAGTTTTTTCAGCCCCTAAAAGGGGGGGCGTGCCCAAGTTTTGAGAAACGCTGATTTATAATCTGAAATTTTTTAATTGCGAACATTTAGGACCCTACTGACGCATAACTTAAACCAGATAGGGGGAAAATCCCCCTAGAATGAATACCCTTTACGCGTGACGTAAATCAACATGACATTTTCAAATTGGGAAAAGCGGGCCCCGTGATTTTTTAATTTTTTTAAATGGGGCGCGGGTTGTGTTGTTTTTTCAAACCGGCGCCCCCGGCACTTTTAGCCCACGCGCAATTCCCGCAAAAATTTACCATTTTTTCCAAAGGGGGGGGCCCGAGTAACGTCAAATTTTTAAGGTTTTTTATCGGGCCGCCCCAATAAAAAACCCAACCCCCAAAACCCCCCTTTTTTAAACCACCCTAATCCTAATCTTAATACGTAATCTTAATCCACCCAACTGACTCAAGTTGATTTTATTAGCATAAATAATTAAAATTGAAAAAGTATAAATTTTATAAAACATTTATTCCATGTATTTTTTTTTATGTAATCACAAACAAAATTTTGCTAAGTCACTTGTAGTAAAAGGAGATAATACTGAGTATGGTTTGTGTGCGTGTGTATGTATGTTGAAAATGGTGTTCTTGCTCTTATTCGTTATGAAAACCCATTCCAAAGTACTTAAAATTAAATGTTGCATGTCTTTGAAACGATTTTTCAAAGAAATTTTTTATCAACCAAATATTATAATTATACATAAATCAAAATTAACTTTTCAACCCCATAATTTCGAATCATAGAATATGATTCTATTTATACCTAAACAACTTAAGTACAAAATTTGATTTAGATAAAAAGTTGTGCTTTAAGAACCATGTGTTGTTTGATTGTTAATATAGAGTATGCTTAGCTATTCTACGGATTTAGTAATAATTTACTGCAAGTACGAAAATCTCTTGTATCAAAATACTCTAAGGAAGTAGAAGAAAAACTAAAAAATAATTTGAAATACTGAGAAATTCTGCAAAATTTAGTTTGATTTTCAAAACTTTCTTGGATTTCTTGAGTTATATATATATATGAAATATATATTTGCCCCTTGAAAAATTTACATTTGATTAGAAGTACTGAAGTGGTCGTGGTCGAAAAATAAATGACGCTTCATCTTGATCACATCTTTTATTTGGTTATGCTTCTTGTAGAAGTCCAAAAATACAAGAGAGGGATTATTAAAATTTCAAATTTTTATACACAGGGAAGAACAAGGGAAATCGCATTATAAAAAATACAGTTACGCGTTTAAGGGAAGGGAATAATTAGTTATTTATAGGAAAGACATCATTGTTCAGAAAATATTAAATCCCAGTCGGTAAGGCGCATGAAAATAATTAATGATCTTGTATTACTTGGAATCGCTAATATAAATCTATCAAAAATTGAAGGTCTAAAGAATCATTAATAAATGTAAAAACATAATGTTTTTTAAGCTTTAGAAAAAGACAAATTGAGACGCGTTTCGAGAAATAGGGTATTAGTATTATAAATTAAATATTAATAATAAAGGGGATTCGAATGATGAAGAGATATCAATAGCACTAAAGGTATTGTTCTATTGTTGAAAATCCAATTCTTTCGTACGTATCTTACTTTAGCCTGGTAAAAACTCCTTGATAAATATTTCACTATACTAACGTAATCTTGAGTATTAAATTATTTTAATGAAAGCAAAACTCTATGAGATGGTTCACATACTTATGTGTTACAGCTAAAGTTCAGAAATAAGTTAATCTGCAGATTAGCTAGGCAATCTAGTCATTAACTAGGTTAATCCATTAAAGTGCAGAAAATTTTTTCGTTTCTCAAATTACCTGGGGATTCTGCACGTTACCTGATGACACTCATTAAAGTGAAAATAAGATCTATGGTAGGACAACAACAACGTTTCTGGACGATTATATTAAACGTTGTTTATTTATTTCTTGATAATTATAGAATTACGTTAATGCTTTATAACAACCACCACATTATATAGTTAACAGAATGTATCATCAATCAATGGAAAAAGTAAAATACAAAGAATCAAATGGTTTAACATATTACTAGTAAGAAGAGGAATTTGCGAAACATATTGGTGACACCTTGAATTTTATAGAGACCGGTTTTTGAGACAAGTACACCTTTTATTGTACATTAAGAAGCATGAAAAAAGACGTTTCATTGGTTAGGAATATACTATACATTTCTTCGGAGTATGTCTAAGGATAAAGTTTTGTTTCATAATTTAAAGTTTTATGTCTTCATTTAATTTTGATATTGATAAGCAGAGCATTTGAAAACATAAAATTGAATTTTTAAAATGATTGGAAGGATTCTGCAATAAAAATACAAATTTTTGAAGGCAATTTATTTGCTTGGAAATTGATCGCTACTATATGTTTTACTGCTTGCTTCATTTCAAATTTTGCCGAAATCACTTGCTGTTATTTTTCTTTCCTAAATGGTACGAGAAGAGTTTTTCTCGAAGTTAAAACTTTTTCGACTCATTCTCGGATTTTCCATTTTATTGACTACGCATTCCAATATCGTCTTGGGGGCATAAACTAGATTGGGAAGTATTTTCTCTCTGGATTTAAAATCCTTTGGATTCCCAAATAGTAATGTTGGTAAACCAGGAGCGCATTATAATTTTAAATGTTCATTAATCAGAATAAATCTTGTTGTATATTATTTAAAATTTATAAACCATTAATCAATATTCAATTTATAATTTAAAAACAATTTAAGAATATTTTGAAAAATAAATATTTTAGGCTTAAAAAAAATATTTAACAATTTTTTAAACTAGCCTTTGTGAATTTTTTTTTAAAGAAACACCTTATCTTCTTTGCTTCTGAATTGTTCTTTATACGCCAAAAATTTTATGCTGAAGACAATGTCAAAAACATTCTTACTCAAAATAAAAAATGTTTCTTATGTCTATGAACAAATTTTTTTATTTTTTAAATATTATTTTTTTAAAAATGATAAAATACTTCAAATGCGAGTATGTGTTCAATGCTTAAGAACACAGAATACTTTTTTTGTCCTTATAATAACAATGTATTTTTATGTCTTTATAATGACGATGACATACAAACTAAGCTTTTATAATGGAGCATTTTATAAATTGTTATAGAATATTTTTAGATTGCATTTTTATAATGACATTTTTAACAGAAGAGAAAATTGCTTGACAATAACATTTTTTTCTTGCGAAAAGGATTAAAAAAAAAAAAGCATCGACGCTATCGTATTCTCAAATAAGTCGGAAATTGGTTAAATTTAATCAACGATTTTTTATTCTCTCTACTTGAAGACCAGTGGTAGCGTATCGCGCATCCACGTCACAGGTCCGGGGTTCAAACCCGTGCTTTGAGACTCAGCCTTACATCCCTTCAGTGGGTAGATAAATGAGTACCAGGCTTGCTTGGGAATTAAAAACTGAGAATTACCCGTCAGACTGACCACCTGAACGGAGCGTCTGCTCATGTGTTTTAACCTACTGAGTTCAGTTTATAGTTCAATTTACTTGTTAGCACCAACAATCAAAATTAATATTTTTTACGTAGTTGAAAGATTTTGAAATTGTTTTTATTCCATAACAAATGTTCCGTAATAAAAAAGGAATGGAAATTTGTTTATATAACACTATTACAAAAGCCACTATTTACAAATAAATTTTCTCTTATTCTCATAAATTTTCTTATATGCAAGTAAAGTTAAATGCATCTGCTAGATATTGGCAATTAAATCTGGATAAATGAAACACTATATTTAATATTGATTTAACAAAAGTGATTAAAAAATAAAAACCCACGTCTACCCTTTTAAAACCCAAAAAGGGTTTGGAAAAGAATTTACCA
>BMAV01017530.1:100036-143848 GCA_019973955.1 Trichonephila inaurata madagascariensis | reverse complement strand
ATTAACACTTATCTTGATAATTTGTAGATTTATAATTGATTTTTTAAATCCGATTAAAATTAGGCAATTTGCCCCCTGCCAGATTTAAAAGTAGGAAAGGTAGTGGTGTAGGGGGAAGGTTAAAAAGGAATAAATAAGAAATTTAAATTCAACCCTTCCCAAAAAAGGTTGGAAACTTGGAAAGGACGGATATTTGGAAAGACGTATTCATAGCCAGGCAATTAATTCACTGGCTGGGGGGGTTTATATATGCCGGTGGCATTTTAAAGTCGTAGGGGTTTCCAAAGTATGGAAATTTTTAATTAAACATTTTATTTAGGGAGGAGGGGGGATGAAATTATGATTTAATATTGGGCCCCAATATTGAAAGTTTGAAAACACGGGTTTTAAACAATATCTAAAGGTTAAGTCGAAATTACAAAGGGGTTTAATAATTTTTTTTTGAAAGTGAGAATACAGTTACTATTTAAAAAAAATCCTCACGTTAATTTTATAAATACACTTCGATTTGTTATGAAAAAAATAAAAAAAACGGTAACCTTTTTAAACTGACTTCAAAAAGCATGTTTAAAATTGTGTTATAAATTAAATTGCCAATTATTAAAAAATTAATGGCAAAAATTTATAAAATAATGTTGATAACGGGAGAAACGCAGACATACCTGCAAAAGGAGTTGGAAGAAATAATAAAAAGAAAAGGGCTTTGAAAACGAAAAAAAAAAATAAAAAAAGAAAAAACCAAGAGAACCTGAAGAATGGAGAAATCTAGAAAAAAAACGGGAAAAATTTCAACGAACCTATGAAAGGGGGGAAAGGGGGGAAAAAAATTGATTTTCAACGAACTTCAAAACATCTTTCACTTACCGATCTTTGGTACTGCTTTGACCCAAAACACTAAGAGCCTTGGAAAGCCGGGGTCCCCCATTTGGGTCTATCCGAGGCACTTGGAAAGCCGAAGTTGTTGCCCGCTTTCACCTAACCACCGGACGTGGTCTTTTGGGAGTTATAATGTAGCTTTAGTGTCAAAGTATATTATTATTGAGTTCTACATGTTATTATGGAGGGGGGATAAATCATATGAAAATTGGGTCACTAATATTGAAAGCTAGAAACCTGTGGTTTTTACTAGGGCCTCCCCCAAACCCCAGTAGCTGAATAGTGCGACGTTAACTTGATAAATACTGTTAATCTGTTACTACTGAGGTATCGATGAAGTTAAGTTTGTCCAACATTTGTCTTTTTACAGTACACATAATGTTTCCCACACATTGTTTTTGTAAATAGTCATAAAATGTACCATTCTTATTATTTCTTATCCAAAAGGTATCAGAAAAACCAAAGTCGGTTATAGAAATGAGTTGGATTTCTCTCAAAGTAGTTTGTGTTATGAGCAATTAAGTCAAGTTACTTGAAGACGTTTCTTAACATGGTTATTATTATGAGTTGCATGTTTGTGTGATTGATAACCCTGTTAAAAATGTTGAAAGCTCTTTGTTGTCTTTTAAAATTTTGCCTTTTGGATTTTAGGGTTTTAAAATCAATTTTTTCTAAAAATTTTTTTTAATTTTTTCTTTTATAAATTTTATTTCGGTTTTTAAAAAAATACTTTTTGTTTTTAAACAAGATTTCCAGTTTAATTTATTTTTTTTGCGTTTAAATTCTTTTATTGGTTTAGTTTATAGTTTTTTTTAAGTTCATAAATTTTTTCTTGGTTGTTAAATTTGATACATTTTCTTAGTTATAGAGTTGCATATGATATTTTTCTTGGTTGTAGAGTTGCATATGATATTTTTCTTGGTTGTAGAGTTGCATATGATATTTTTCTTGGTTGTAGAGGTTGCATATGATATTTCTTTTAGGTTCTTAATGTTGTAATATATTTGTATCTTCGAATCGATTCCAAAGCCAAGAAATTTTTACATAAAATCTTTATTTTCCTCTTTGAAAATAAGACATTTTTCTTTCGGCATCAATTTTGAGGTGAAGAGACCTTTTAAAGCATAAGAACAAATAACAACTAATTTTTTTCTGTAAGATGAAAGAAAGTGATTTACATAGATACAGATATCTTTCAAAGGAAACTAAAATATATTCTAGGATATATTTTTTGAATTACTTGCGCGTTTATAAAGAAAAAATAACGTTTTCTTGTTTAGTAGAAGAATAGAATAATATGCAAAAATAAAAAAATTAAAAATTAAAAATAAAAATAAATAATAAAAAAAAAAACAATAAAAGACATAAAACTGATACTTTTTAAGGCTATATACCTTTTTTATGCTTAGTGAAGCATGATGTAGCAAAGGAGAAAATTTATGAAATAGATTATTTAGGAAACAAATTACAGCTCTTCTGTAAATCGGACTAGTTAATACTTCCAGAATAACTATTAGATCTTTTACTGTGATAACCATAAAAAAAAAATTTACTCAAAAAGGTTTACTTAAAAGTATAAATTAAGAAAAAGAGACGTCAAAACAAAATTTCTGCAAGAATTTGAAACTTTTGGAATAATTCCGAGGATCTTAATGATTTGCAGACTCTTGCATAAAAGTATTTTATTATTGTACTTTTGCTTTCAACTTACCTGGTTATCTTTTTAATACATAAACCATCTACTACATTGATATTGAGAATTAAAACTCTGTAGAAGAATCATCTGAAATAAATGACACAGAAAATTGTATAGATTATAGTTTATATAAGATGAAAAATTTACAAAGCAATAAAACGGAAATAACGCTTATAATCAATATTTATTGCTGTAGCTACGCGCAGGGATGAAAGTCTTTATACATCATCACATGGAATTATACCGAACCGAACTTCATGCTGAGAATGGCATTTTAAATGGCTTGTACATATGTATTGGCACCAAAGTTCGGTAATACGCCTACCTAACAAGAAATATGAGTGAGAAACCGCTAAAAGTAATCGCAGACATTCTCAATGGGCGGCGCATCTGGGAACGTGCATGCCATGGAAGAAATAGAACATGTTATGATAGAAAGAACTCGAATACATTCCGAGCAATATGTGGATGGTATTGTTTTGTGGAGTTAAGGTTTAGGAGATACGTTGCACAAAGAGTAGAAATTGGATTCACAACCTCCTTCAGGTATCCCAGTAGGACAGGATTTCCCAATTTGGTATAAATAGAATCACCCATGATATCGAATAGTGCCCCTGATTATAAAGCCAGACATTTGTTGAGTAAAACGGTTGAATAAAACTTCTAAAACCTCTGTAGCATTTAACAGGTTTTAATAATAATAAATAGATTGTAGTGGGAACTCATATGGTAAGATGGGTGTTTCAAATTGGCATGTCATTGGCTGTGTTGGTGAGCTCATTACAGACGGAGAGTTCGGTGATTTAGTTGCAAGAAAATCCCGGGCATAGGAATCTTTGCACGAATCCCATGGCCCAAAAGGCATCGATGAACTTTGGGGCACACCTGTTGATGTGTTCAGTGCCGGTTTATCGATGGGCGTTTGGAGTGGTAGCCCATGACCCGGATAAGCCGAACTTAACCAGGTTTTCTGGCTTTAAATTTAGATCCGCCAGTGCCAAGCGGGCCTGTAGATCTTCTTCCAGGGCCTGAAAGGAGCTTTAATTGGCACTAGATGTTTTTATGTAATGTTAATGCCCAAGAAGAACATTTAACACGATGCGTCACCACTACTATTGATTCATGCCTGCATTATATTGCGTGACTCACTGACAGAGTTTCAACTTGTTCTGCTCCCTATGATTCATCTCTTCCTCACAGTTACATTACTGGTGTAGTATACAACAGTGTGAAGGTAATTTCACTTGACACTCTCAGAATGCCTGATCAAATTTTTGGATTTATTAGTTACTTGTACGTCACTGTGTAGTATTGGTAAAACAGATTAACATTAAATGACGATACATATTTTTAAAACATTAAAGGTATTTTTATACACGACTCAGAAGTAGAAAGGGAGTTTCTCGACCTACCATCGGATATATTTAATTATAATCCCTGTTTTTAACCCGTCCCTTTTCTACAAGTGGTTTAAACTTGGGTGAATTCCCCTTTGTAGGTTAGTGTCAACGGTTTCTCCAGAAATTCTGGGTTAAAAAGTTCTCAAATCTCGGGAGTAATACTTTATTTCAATCCAAAAAACTTAAGCGCATAAATTTTTAAATTTTAACTCATGTTTAAACCCTTCCCTTTTTGCAGCTTTTTACTTGAAATTTTTTGGGAGTTCAATTTTTAAAAGTCTTTAAAAAAAGAAACGGAAAAAATTATTTTCCAACCTAACTTTAACGGTCCTAAAACTAATTTTAAAGCACGTAAAAAAAATTGTGCCATTTTGTTTCAATCAACTCTTTTATAACAGTTTTCTTTCCCCTTTATTTTTTTTTCCCAACCACGTTTTTTTGTCTCTGAACCCGATGTCCAATAACAGGATGATGTCGATACTGCAAAGATAAAACACATAAAATATGTATTGAATCCTCTAAAACACAATATCTATCAAAAAGTAACTATATTTTACGTCCGGAGAGCAATTTATACTCCGAAACTTAAAACAGCAAAGTACCATTTTATTTAAGGAAAAAAAAGTTATTGAAAATGATAAAATGCCTCTGACTCATGGGAGTAAAAGTTATCTAAAATCTCACGAAGAATTTCGTTTTCTGTCATGCATCATAAATTTCAATCCTCGCGTTGCATCTAGCTTTTCTCTTCTGAACAGGGTTATTCCCTGTCATGTTCTTATTCATTCAAAATGTTCTCAGAATGATGTCCTGGGGAGAAATAACGGAACTGTTGTCGTAAATAAACCTTGGGTGAATAACGTGCAGAAGAAGTATTTTTATTAGCTTAACTTCAATAATGTTTCGCTTCAGGTTGCTCTTTTTTATCTTCCTCGTCTATAATTTTCAGAGAACTAAAAGCAAAAAAAAGGAAATTTACAACCGTATTTCCTAAGTTCATAATTTTGTTTACAACATAAAAAAAATTTTACTGATTAGATTCCTGAGCGTGTCCCAAATTTGTTCTTGTTTTGAATATTTGAAACTGAAGAGATAAATATTTTGAAATTTCGAAGAGAAAGATTTTAGTAGGAAAACATTTAGTAGATCAAAGGGATTAAATTTTATATTTCTGTTCTGTTTTGAAGCTAAAAAAAAGTAACAGGAAATCTGGGTTTTTGAAATGTAATCTAAGCGAGACGGCTTAGAAATAGATGCAAGTAAATCTAAAGGAAAGAACACTTTTATTCGATTTTCAAAAGAACACATTTCGAGTTTTTACTATATATACATACAAGATTAAATTCCGTTCTATGTTATGATAAAAAGAAAATAAAAATATCATTCTATTTCTAAACAAGAAAATCTCAAACGTAATATTATATTATACGGATATTAATATCTTAAGAAATCAGTAAATTTTTTTGAACATTCTCAAACTAATTTTTCTTTCGAATACATGCTATACTATAACGCGAAATTGGAAATTTTTAATTCAAAAATTTTTAATATTTTACACTAAATGTTCTTGAATCTAATAAATATGTGTTCCCCGACAATGCTTCATAGAATCCAAAAGTTTGAAAATTGTGAGGCAATTTTTTATCCGAGACACATACAACATTTTTTGCAAAGAATAACTGCGGTTAAAGTACAAACATTTTTAAGAACCAAAATCCTTAAGAATTGTTTTTTTCTAATCTTAGCTAAGACAATCAAGAAAATAAAAAATAATCTAATTTTGATATTGTTGCTTTAGTAATCGAGTCATACTGATTAACTAAAATGGTATCTTTGTAGCAGTTAATGGTTTGAAATCATGATATTCTTCTGAAAAAATAAAATTCTGCAATATTACTTGAGCCTGTTAATTTTATAGTAGTTCAACTTTTAGCGTCAAAATTAATACACGAGTAATGTAACCCTCATAATTTCAATTAAAGGTACATAACGGAAAACTTACGTATGCTTATGACCACACGATAGAAATAAAAACTTCTAACTTATTCTGGGCAAGAGATTAAAAAGGTTCGGATGTTCTACATATTTTTTAGACATTTTCGCATTCGGGTGTTAAGTACTTCTCTTTTTTTTTACCCACATTCATGGGTGGATTTATTTATTTCCTACTTTTTCGGAAAAAGCCAATGTTGAATTTTTTTTAATTATGCATTATTATACATTTTATATGAGTATATACGTTATATATATATATATATATATAAATGTCATAATTAGTCTAATTATTTAAAATATTTATGTTAATTTACTTATGCAGATTATATTTATATAATATGTATATATATGTTTATATGGTACTTATGTTCTATCGAAACAATGCCAACGTTCAAGATAACTCGCCAAATTGGCAACTCTAATTTCCCATGCGTCGTACATACTGAATTGGCAACCATGTGCTTCCTTTCACAAAATGTTGTCAATACCGTTGCGGTAGTATATAAGTACCGTTTATATAACTTATATAACACCGTGTACAATGTAAGATTGGTAAAACGTATGCCCTAAAAGCCGTTTACTTTTCTTAAAATTCTCTAAGAAAAGAAAATGAGAGGTTTCGTACTTTTTTACAATTAATGCTTTTATTTTCTGGTAATCTCTTAGTGGTCATCACTAATATGAACCAAAATATTGGCAACTTTCTTGCCAATTAACCATTAAAATTACGGATTTAATTCATCCGGTACATGTTTATGGTTAAATGCTCTTTCTACTAAATCAAAAACAGATCTCATATTTTGTTTCTTATTATCTGTGATCTTTTATATAAGAATAATCTTTCTTCTCCAATTATTTTCGCTTGCGTTTCTCTTATCTAGTTTACTCGCTGGAGTTGAGTGAAAGATAGTAATATTTAATTACAGAAAATAAAATTTCGCGCAGAAAAGTGTGCGTGAACCTTTTTACTCAAAAGAACACGTTCCTAAAATTTTAAATAAAAATAACAAAATGTTTTCAATTCAAAACTAAACTCCCGTCCCTGACCCGAGCACGATTTCTGACTACAGACAAAAAACAGCTGACTGAACGTAACTCACCCGAACATGACGCTTAATTTAAATTCACTCTTCAACAAAACGCGCTTAAAGACGTTATCACTTCTAAAATTCTCTTGGAAAGTTCTCATGTAGACAGTGCAACAGGTATACGTAAAATGTAGAAATTGTACTGACGAAGAACTCTCTAGAAGTCATATTTTCTATTTTCCAGCAATACTAGCACCTCCCCAGAACATCGGAGATTGCCTATTTGATGGCGATCTCTACACAGGGAATGTAGTGAAGCTGTCTACAATTGTCATTCGCAGCCACGGATCCATTTGACTTCCTGGACATGACACCACCTCCACTTCAAAAATTTATTAGTTTGTATTTTAAAATTCTAGAAATGTGGTGCTAATATTTTCGATAACAAATACCTTGTGATACCGCCCCCCCCCCTTTGGTGACCGTATTTTTGATTGTCAGCGTGAGCTAGAGGTGTAGAAGAGGAATAGACATTTTTTGATTCTTAATATGATTTTATTATGAATAGAACTTAAATGTCTAAAAATTTAGATATTTTTAATTAAGCGAGAATCTATAATGAACAAACACACATAGTAATAGTTAAACCGAATCGCGTAACTTAGACCACTATAATTATTTAATTTGCCTACTCTCACTTCTAATAATATTACAATCCTAATATCAAATAATCATTCCTACCTTAATCCAAACTTAGATTCGATCTATATGAGAAATGTCTGGGCGCGCGTGCAATGGTATGCACCTTGTTTTAATGGTTTGTTTTCCAAGCAACTTCACGATTGGCTGCCAATTCACACTAGTCTCTTTCACACATACCATTCCCCAAAATTGCCATCTCACTTACTGAAACTTATGTTATTTAAAAGCTGTCTTATTTGCATTTCTTTTTCACCTTTCAGTTTGGTTGGAAAAGAATTGCCATTAATCTTGGCCCCTAAAGAACCCAGAGGTTATGTTAAAGAAAAGACGCGTAAGCCCGTCACAACCTGTATGCCAACTATTTCAAACCTTTAGACTTAGTCAGAAAATTATATCGTGAAAGATGATCTGTGATCAAAGTGATCTGTCTAAAAACATGGTAGTACTATGTTTACATGCTAAAATTTAAAAAGAAAAAAAGTAAAGAACTTCCAAAAGAATTTTTTCTTAAAGACCACACACTATTCGGTCATCTTTATACCAACGTTAAATCTCATCATTAAATTCGCTAAAATTTCAAATTTTGCAAAATTCTCATTTTTTTTTTTTTTTTAGTTATCGTTTTATAAATAACTATCTTAATGTTATTCTCAAAATTTTAGCAACAGAAAATTTTCTATTCGATTCTTTTCAAATATTTTCAAATCAATTAACAGTTGTATTTTTTCCCCAATTCTATAAAAGTAGAATAACTGACAAAATATTATTATTATATAAAAAAAATAGCTTAACTGACACAATAATGAAAAAATGGGGCTTAAAACATACCAAAATGCTTACACTTTTAAAAATCTGCCTGTCATTATACATCTAAATTCAGAATTTTGAAAAAATACCCTCGAACAGTTCAGGAAATGTTCGTTCAAGTTTATGCTTTTACATCTTCAAAAAATTCAGGAGCTTTTTTAATTTTAAATTTTTGTTGATTAACTCAGTCCCGTAGTGTGATAAAAAGAGAGAAAATCGTTACAAATCCTTTGTTTTAAAATAATTTAGTACATAGTCTTTTAACCATTTTCTTCAAATATTTCTCGACCTAGGGAACTGGTTCGAATAAAACTTAATACCCAGGCCTTTTAGACCATTTTTTTTACTTAATTATGTAAGAAAATCAGATTCCATAACAGTAAAATTGTTTTAGAAGTGTGTTCGTTACACGCATTAGTATTAATTTACTTACTTAATCCACTGACACTCTAATTTAGTTCCTTTTGATAAATATTAATTCTACTTAGGTGCGATAAAAATTGTTGTGCTAAAATTATTAAAAGGAATCTATCTTTTAACGACTGCTCTCAAACACAGATAAAGAAGGGTTAAAATTAAGAATGATTTTTTTTTGTTTTTGTTTATTTTTTTTTTTTATTAATTTTAATAAACTGCGTCATGGGTAACCCTTAAGCTTTGTTTTAAAATTGTGAATTCCATACCTAACTTAAACTTGGTTAACAGTAAAGTGGCGATATTACAATCGCAAAAAGTATTAGCTTACTAATTATACTGCTATAAATTAGATGACTTTTACATTAATGGCATACTTATTAACATAAAACAGAACAGTTATATTTACAAACAAATCAAGTGTAGTACTCATAAGAGGAGGAGGAGGAGGAGGGTTTAGCTTCTGAGCATTATATCCACAAACGTACTGCCTTGACCCAAAAATCCAAGAACCTTAGTCATGGGAACCCTGACTAATGTAGGTCCTATCCCGAGACACCTGGAGCGATCCGAGGCTGCTGTCCGATTTCGCCTAACCACCGGACATGACTTTTCGGGCGTATACCTGCACTGACTTGGCTTGGCTGCAGACGAGGCCTGCCCGATCTGAGACCATGCCAGGAGGGATGACAAACAAAGCATTGGATTCCAAAGCATTGGACTCGATGAATTACCCGGCTGACGACGTCGTCAGTCTTTACTGGGAGACTCGGCGTCATATGGTCAACAAGCCAAGCGCGGGTGGTGGATAAGTAAACAAACAAATACTTTTAAGAGAGAGATCGTATCTAAGAGATTTGACAAGGTTCGTGGTATTTTCAAACGTTTTTTAAGTGGCGGATAAACGATATTTTCATGAACATGTTAAATCAAGTGTACAATTTTGAACCAACCCCACGCTATTATATTTATTAACTCAAAGAGAACAAGTTAAAGCCCATAACTGTGTACATTTATTAAACCATCCACTTATCATAGGGCTCAAAGAGAAGTGACATATTTGCTTTTGAAAGATTGGTCTTTTTTTCTCTTGTCAACAGCATAATAAAGCATAGTGGCTGCTATAAGTAAATTTATACGCAATAAGCTAAAATTTCATTTTAGAAGTACGGTTCGTTACCAAAACATTGCTAAATGAAAGCTAAAAGTCCTTAAAAATAATTTTTAAAAGAATAGTTGAGAATAGCGAGCCTTTTTTTTATGAAGAGGAAAGAGTGGAAGCGCTTTAGTTTTATCTATAACTATCATATTTGTTATCTGTGTGTATGTGATAAACCATATAGCCATAACTGAATATTAGGTAAAAACAAAAACTATCAGATATTTTAATATTACCTGAGGAAATTTATTCGATTCTTTACTTCCTGATCTAAGAATGTCTGTATACAGTAATAAAAATATGACATCTTTATATTCCTTTTTTTTTATTGTATTAAAACACAAATATATGCAATCGGTCAATAAAATTTATTTTCACTAAAAATTGTTTATAATAAATAATATTAGATACACTATATGTTTTAAATGAAATATATATATATTTTTTACTTCTAGTAAGTTAAATGGCAATAGAACTAAGCATTTGTTATATTCTGTCTTTTTTAAAAAAATTCCGTTCATTCATGTATTGATTTTTGTAGAATTTAAATATCTGCTCAAACTGTTTATTCTTTTCTTCGTTTTAACTCAATTGCAGTAAATTAGGCCCTAAATGAGTATCAGCATCAGTTCTTTTGTTTGAATTCCAACACAATTACTAAAATTTTAACATCGAATTAGACTTTTGGCTGTTTTATAAATTGTCTGCACTTAGTCCAAATTTAAGAATCCCATGTGTTATTTAATCAGACTTGTTCCAAGTACTTGTATATTTCTTCAGTAACATGACTCAATGGTTTATAGATTTCAACCAATAATCCTCTTAATTTTTTCAGATATGAGCATGTGATGAATTTAGCAGTCAAGTAGAATTCCAAACTTCCACAATTACGTGAAGACTCTCTTTCAACCTAACACAACAAACTTCATGAACACTATCCCGGTCTTTTCTTTAGAATTGAAAGGGATAAGCCTAGTTCGTATCGGATGGGAATCCATATAAATAAGTGTGCTAATTAGTCTACTCAAGCCCACTTCCTTGTCTTAGAGCAGCATTTCTCAAATTGTGGGGCACGCCCCCTTAGAGAGGCGTGATAACTCAATGAGAGGGACACGAGTACATCAAAAAGTCGGAAACAAAAGATTACTTAAAAAAAAATACATGCATTTACTGAAAGTAAAAAAAAACAAAATACATTCTGTCATAATATAAAATAAAATTAACATTAGCACTGATATAATACACTTATAAGTGTGTATCAATACTGAACAATGTATTCAAAAATTAATTTAACAAGTTAAGCTAAGAACAAGTTTAATAATTACCAATGAGTGACCACCTGGGCTAGTCATATAAATTATATACATAAAATTATATACAAAAATTAACACTAATCTTGATAATCTAAACGGTTTATAAATAATTCCTTAACTGCCGATATAAAGTTACGCGATTAGCTCCCCAATACCTCCGTTTACCATGTAGGCGTGCGTATGTGATGCATTGGTGGGAGGGAAGAAAATTAATAAAGAAGGAAATCCACTGATATATGTAAATCCTTCACAAACCCTGTCAAGAACCTTTTATTACATTCCAAGTCTTTCGAAATTCTTTTATGGATGCTTACATAGAAAATATCATACTTCTGTAAGACGTACACATACGACCGGGGTATTTAACTCATCGGTTGAGACGTATATATACGCTGGTGTCACTTAAGGGGTAAAAGTCGTATTGTAGCTTTAGTGTCAAAGTATTGAATTCATTGTATTGTTATTAGTACGGAGGAGGGGGGCGCAATGAAAAGATTATGACTAAATATTGGGTCGCAAATATTCAAAGTTTGAGAAGCATTGGATTAGAGAATACTATATATATATGTATCGTATTTAATAGAATAAAGAGTATTTTATTTGTAATATTTAAATTTCTCCTAATATTATTCCGTCCTTTCCTTATGGCTCAGAATATAGGGAAATTATAGGTAACGCGCGGTTGACTAGCCCCAAAACTTTATTTAAACCTGCAATCCTTGTTCCTACGGCCAAGAGTTTGTTATTGTTAATGTAGCTAATATTTTCTACTATCTTGACTATAGTTATACTTAGGTTTTATAGCTATTTGTATGTATTTATGGATTATATATATATATAAAATAGCTAAATCATGCAACTCTTTGTTTTTGTCTTAAATAGTTTACAATGTTTAATGTTATTATGCATGATATTAATACTTTTTAATCTCAAATGCAATGATTTTTAAAACTTTACTTCACCCATTATTTTTAATGTATTTTTAATTAACTTCTTACACTCCAACTTATTAATAATGTAATCAACGAGTTGATATCATTAACTTTGTCAGTCCCTGGAGGATTATCAACAACAACTATTATGTAATCCATTATACAAAGAGAATGCTATCATAGTGGAAAAATAATAAATCGTTTATTCAATACATTATTAATATATATTTTATTTTTCCATTAATGTGATAATAGTCAAATTATTTGTATTTTGCATTATAATTAAGGTTCTGTTTGTATCAAAAACAATGCAGAAAACAGTTCCTCCTAGGTCTTGGAAGATCAATACAATTTCTCTTCGCAGAAACCAAGTTTTTTATTATTTGTCGCCATAGCAACAAAGGAAAATACTGAACTTTCTTCTTTACAATAGCTTTTACTTATATACAATCAAAATGAGTAATTATTAAAAAAAATATTTTCTTTTATGTTTTATAACTTTTATCATTAAATAGGAATCAATAACACTTTTCAACCCAATTACAGTTTTTTTTAATGTATATATTTTCTTTGTAGTACTGACTTTTATTTTGATTGAACCAAGCCATGATAAAAACTATACAATATAATCTAGGAATGTTTGCTGTTTCTAACTTAATAATCCATATAAAAAGGATTTTGCATAATACAATTAACGCAACATGAAACATAATTAGTATCAATAAAAAAAGTAAGACTTTTTTAAACATGAACATTAAACAAACTATTTTCGAAATATATTTCTTTTTTAAAATACTACATATTTCTGTGTTTCTAAAATTAGTTTTAAATTGTGCCTTCAGAAAAGAAATGTATTAGTTTAAATCAATAAAACATTTCATAAGGACTAAATTACACAATAGTAATATCTGTATTTTATAAGTTCCAAATAAGTATAAAGAATTATGATTCCATTAGTTTTTAATGAATAGTTGTGAAATTGAAAGCGGATTTTTTGTACAAACTGACGCATTATAACGGCTAGATGACAATTGAGAAGGACTTTTGAAGAAATTTATTTTTATAACATTTGAAAATATTTACCCAATTATAAAATGTGAAATTCTACCCGTTCAACAAATAGAACAAGTACAATTATTTTGATGCCTGTTTTGAATTCAATGGAAAACACGTGCTTGTCTTTATCATGTAATTTTTATGAACATCCAAAACATTTACCGTTCATAAATTGTTTCAGCTGAGAAAAAAAGTGATAGTTACTTGGAACAACGTTTAGATTATGGGGTGGATGTTAAAAAAAAACATCCCAATCCATTTTATCAAGAAAGTTTTGAAATGCAGCAGCAGTATGAAGGCGGGCATTTTCGTGAAGAAGCATAATTCCTCCAGAAAGCATTATTCACCTCCTGTTTTGGATGGCTCTCCGTAATCTTCTTTGGGTCACACAATAACGATTCGCATTGAACACCTGGCTCAATACATTGGTGGAAAAAGAGCATTAAATGAGAATTGCGAACTTTGAGAGCAGATACAACAAATGTTTAAACGCAGAAGGTGATGTTGTGAAGAAGCTTCAGGTATATAACAGAATTTTTGTCCCATAAATATTGAGGTTTTCACTTCGTATAACTAAACGGTCTTTATTTTCCAGATGATTCTAGTATATAAATGAGACGATTTCATAGGAACTGGATTTCACAGAATTTTACTGGGAAAATCTATTGTCTTGTTACAGTCGCTGAAGGGATTGAGGAATTAATTGCACATTTCGTTTTACACACACAAAACAAACAGCATAAATGGGCAATGCAACACGAACACTTAGGACATGGCACAAAAGCAATCTTTATTTGTTCCGGAGATCTCAGTTATAATAGGTTCCTCAACTGTAAGCTTTTGTAATTGTTCAGAATACGTAGATGATGCAACGATTAAACATTTTCTTTAAAAAACGCGAATGTAGCTGTGTTTTAAGAGATTAACAATATATTTCCCGTTTAGCGGGTAAACTAAAAATTAATTATTACGCAAAGTCGAAAAAAAATTCAAATTTCTTAAAAAGTAGCTTTTTGTGCATCGATCCTTGTGCAACCACATTTAAAGTTTATACACAATCTTCGGAAAAGCTTCCATTTTTAAAAAAATTTCTTTAAACGCAAAATTTACTTCAATGTTAGAAAAATGTATTACTTTTATATGGAAATTTGTTCATTTTAACACTTTTTCTTTTTACATCATTTCAACTTTTTTTACGATAGCCTAAAATTAAATAAGTCGTCAAGCTCCTATTTTTAAAAAAAATGACTTTAAAACTCGAGAAGAAACTTTGTATGAGGAAACTTTCAAAATAACTTTTGAAATGACTTCCGCCTAATTGAATTTTTTCTCAACATTTTCCTTCTATGTATATACTTGATCTTTTCATAAATGCTAGTTGAACATTTTACTTATATTTTTAAAGAGTTTCTACATTACTTCGAAAAAAATAATATTTTGAGGAAGCGAAAAAGAGATTAACTGCCCCTGGCTTTCTAGAATAAAACTAATAATCTCAAACAATTTTTAGTTTTATATCTTCTCTTTTTGTGAAGATTACTACACTGAAATGTGTTTAGTGGATGAAGAAAACCATTTAATATCTGCACACATTTTGTTGTATAAGACATTAAGGAAATCATTTAAAAAATAAAAAATGCTTTTTTAATTTCATATTGAATACAAAAGAGAAAAGAAGATTGAAAATGTAATTGGTATAAATTACAAGAGTCACACTAAAGACAAATTATTAAATTATCTAAAACTATCTTTCTGTTGATTATTTTATTCGTTTAGTAATCATATCACAATTTATATTTTTTCTTTCGTTATACGGAACTTATAAATAGTTATATGTATAATTTGTAAAATAAAATAACTTTTTTATCTTTTTATATGATATAATATAAACTGAGAAGATTCTCCTCAAATAGTTTAATTTTCGGTACAGTACATCAAACATACTAAATTGAAACTGAGATGAAAAAAAACTCTTTTTTTAGATTCAATTTCTTGAAATTATTCACATATTTATTCAATTGTCGACTGGCTTATTATGTACTGAATTTAAGGCAAATTGAATTTTTAATCAATGTGTTCCAGTATGTTTGTTTTGCTTTATGTGTGTTGTTGTTGACTTATTTCATGATCTAACTGCTTGTAGACAGGTTCCATGAGCCCAAGACAATCCTCAAAAAATTATTCACAATATATTTAATTGTCACGTGGTTTAATTTTTAATTTATTTTGCTTGTTTATTTGATAGAGAGACATTCAAATAGAAGGCATCCCTTTTTACTACGTGTATTGGATAAGTATTTATCTGACAGCAGTCATTTGCAAGTAAAAATAAAATTAAGTTTTACGAAGTAATACATAAATGCCCAATATAAGAAGTAGAGAACATCGTTAGAAACCAAAATCAATTAGGAAAGCATGAACGGAAATATCACCTGTACGTGATAGATAAGGGCACAAGAAGGACAACAGCAGAAAGGGGTGGAAAAATTCATTGAACAAAAGGTGTTCTCCTACTTTTGCTGCAAAAAATTCAGCTTCCGCCAGATTCTGATATACCCGAATAAACATTTGGTGGTTTGATCGGCTTCCCGTTGGATGCCTTTCTCAATACAAACATGCAAGCATTTTCATTTCCATTCGTTAGACCATCGACGAAATGTATATTCCTCAACTCGGCTTTCATTTAACTCAGTCGGCGTTTGAATGAGAAAGTTACATGGACAAGTTCGAATCAGTCTTGAGAGGTAAAATCCTATTGAGATATCCTATTGATATTCCTAATTTTGTGTAAATAATTATTTAAGGTATCCGACTACGTTCGGAACCATGATTTTAAAAAAGCGCATAAATGGATAATTCTCATTATATTTAGGGTCACTTAGATTAGAATACAAGTATAAAACTATTTTAAGGCCATTATGACAAAACAAATTATTTAAACACAATATTTTGGCAAAAAATTAACTTAGAATAACCTTTTTTCCAAATGCTCTCCTTTTGTAAAAAATGCTTCTATTGTATTAATATTTTACCTGTACATAGCTCAGACCTCTGTACAGAGGCTCAACTATGATTTTTGAAAAATTCAAATTATTTTCAGATTTAAAATCATTTGAAATAATTATCGGTGTATTTTCTTAAAATTTCTCACTTCTGTTTTCGTAAAACATGGATAAACCGACTTCCAAGTTCTGCGTTTCAAAAATTCTAGTTAGGCCTCTGTACAGAGGTCTGAGCTGAATACTGACAAAATATTAATACAATAGAAGCATGTTTTACAAATGAGAATATTTGGAAAAAAAAAGTTATTCTAAGTTCATTTTTTGCCAAAATATTGTATTTAAATAATTTTTTTTTGTCATAATGTCCTTAAAACAATTTTATACATGTATTCTAATCTAAGTGACACTAAATATCATAAATATTATCCATTTACACGCTTTTGCAAAATCACGGTTCTGAACGTAGTCGGGTATCTTAAAATATGTAAATAATTCATACCTGGATATATAATACGTTTATATTACTGTATGCTATATTTATTTTATGTTAAAATTGTAATATTCGCAAGCACAAATCTGTTCCTTACATTATAAGAGCGATTCAATGGAAACGTGGTGATCAGGCCAAGTTGGCATCCTTTTTAGTGGCCATGTTGACGACTTGACGACCATTTTGTCAATTATTTTTGGTGAGTTCGTGACCCATGGATTCTTCTGGGAATTACTAGAAAAATTTATTAATATCACGATTTATGACGCAATCGAGTTTTCGAGAAAACTCCGCTTAGCCTATAAATAGGAAGTCGTTTGTCGAAGCTGAGTTAGTTTTGTTCCGACAGTTGCAAGGTAGTGTTGATTTGACCGTGAAAAGTCGACCAGCGATTAGTAATTACTTCAGTTGTTAAATAGGAGGAGCGAGAGCTTTCGAAAAATCTTTAAACATACTTGTATTTAAGACACTAATAGTTGTGTCTGGGCGCTATAAAAGGTGTGAAGGCCTTCTGATATTTATTAAGCGAATTTGAATGCTGTATCCTGAACTTCAAAGATTGTTTTTCGACAATAAATTCCCATCGGTCCTGGGAATTGATCTTGCACTTTGCAACTGATTGCATAAAATCCTCGAGTCCCGATCTACGCAACACTGTGTTTCAAACTGTAATTTCCCTTGTGATTATTATGATTACTATAATGTTCTTTTTCATACCTCCAGGTTTGTATGTGTTTTAATTTTATCTCAGTTCTTAAGTCAAATTTACATTTATTGCACTTACTTCAATTTTATTTTATTAATTAATTTAATAGAAGTCCAAGATTCTTTTTATTTCAATCTCTAAATGAAACACTATACAACGTATTAAAACTGATAAAAATGGTTGAGAGCTGCTGTATGGAATTTATATGTTTGTTCTGTTTCCGGTTTACGTTCAATAATAAAAGATTTTTTTAAAAAAGGCGTATCAATTGGTCACAAAGATATAAAATATTAGTGTCTTAATCGCTAAGTTTTGAAATTATCGGTATTCTATTGCAAATTTTTATTAATATTCATACTTCAAAAAATATCTAAAATTATGAAAATGTACCTTTGAAAAGCATTTTTATATTTTTTATATAAAAAAAAAACTAACAAATACGCTTTTTTTAATGAAATATGTCTGCAAAATGATATCCATTTGAAAATTTTACACACGTACAAAACGATTCGATGCAATTCCTAAAAGTCATCTAATAATTCACATAGGTTAGGTGGATATTAATTACGCATCTTATATATTTTGTCTCAAAATGAATAATAATGAGCTCCAGATTTATTAAGAAATTAAAAATTCCTTTTACTTAAAAACAAATATTTTTCAAAATCTCTTATGAAACAAATGAATGGTAAATATCACATACAAAAGAAAAGCATAGGAATAGTAAATATGAACTTGGAGTTGATTTTAAAATGATGAGAATTAACTTACAAAGTGAAAAGAAATTAGTGTTATAATTAAGAAATTGCATAGAGAACAATCATGCATCTAAAATTGATATATTCCACGCTGAATCTGCATCATCTACAATAGTTTACTGCGATACTTTCCCACGAAGGATATAAAAGTGTCATTTAAAAAAAAATATCGAATTCGCATCATTAATCTCTCTTCCTCATTGCATCTAAAGAGAGACAGGAAAATACACTTCACTTCTATTTTTAGCGTATATAAATAACCTTAAGAAAGCAACCCAGACTATTTGGTAGAAAAATCGATAGAGTAAAATAAATAATACAAAATGAATCATTTTAAATATTTGAAAGCCTTTCTCTCAGTTGAATTCAAGGAAGTACATATGAATGATGTTTAATTAATTTATATTACTATAATGAAATTGTAATGTAGAGTGGGGCTCGAGGATTTTGTCATTTGTCTCAAACAGAAAAAGAAGCGATGAAAATTTCCTTATAAGCGATGAAAATTCATTGTGGAAAAACAATTCTTAGAAATTCAGGATACAATAGCAAAATTTGCAATATAAATCCCAGAAGGCCTTCACTCCTTCTACATCGCTCAGTCACAACTAAAAGTGTCTAAAAATACAAATAGGTAACGATTAAGATTATTCCCAAGCACTCGCTCGATTGTTGCAACTAATCGATAGTCGACTCTTCAACGGTCAAAACAATACTAACGCAGTTTTAGCGAGTGACTTCTATTTAGAGACTACATGGATCTTTCAAGAAAGGTACGCTTACATCATCTATCGTAATATTAATGGATTTCTCGAGTAATTTCCAGAAACCAAAATGGTTAACAAAAATTATCCCAATTTGGCTTTATCGCCAATATTTTGCCAAGTTTCCTTTGCATCACCATTATATTGTAAACAACGGCGTTGCTTGGGAATATCACAATTTTAGCATAAAACAAATACAACAGAGAAAATGTCTACGTATTACACATCCAGATATAAATTATTTACATTATTTTAAGCAATCATTACATAAAATTCGTAATAATATAATTAATGTTTTCATTTTTTTATTTCTGAACTATTTTCTAATAAATTAAGGGATTAAAACATGAAGTACATAAAGGAGTCTATGTAGTTTATTTTTATTACAATTCCATATTTATAATCATAGTTTATTTAACTATTTATACATAAAAATTATAAAATGTTGTTAAAATAATGTACTAGAGACCAAAAATAGTTTCGTAGATTTTGAAATAAGTTATCTGTGTAGGCAAATTTTTCAATTTTCTTATAATTTGCATATTTCTTATATTTCTATGTATTGTAAAATTGAAAAAGAAAATAATTAAACTGGAATTATTGGGTTGAAGTACTGAATTAAAAAGATTTTACATTACATTCAACCATTCGAGCATTGGTACATTTCAAATTATATTTTCTTTACTTAATCCAATTTACTGAACTTATTTGAAGAGTTAAAATAAAACAAACATATATTTTTTTTATCAAATTTATTCTAAATTTTTTGTCTTAAAGTTTTAAAAAGTTTATAAAACGTATGAATTAAATTAATTTTAAAATGTGAATATTCAATTAGGAATTTTTTAAAAAATATTCTTAATTATTTTAAAACTTAATGCCAATATGATGTATTTTTTTCCACTAGACAAATATTCAGGAATAAATTAATTATAACCCTAAAGAACTTTTGTTTTCACTCAATTTTTTTAAAAAATGTAGAGGTGAAGACAATGTCAATTACAGCACAAGCGAATAAAACAATTTAACGCAAGTAAAGAAAAACTATTAATAATTGCAAAATAAACTAACATTTACATTGAAGAGGAAAAAAAATTATTTATCAATTGAACTTTTTCGAATTATATTTTAAAAGTTCCTGTTTTCTTTTTCTTTTATTGTATGGATAATCAATAATACTTTTGTCATTCCTTTCGTTTCGTT
Source organism: Trichonephila inaurata madagascariensis (assembly GCA_019973955.1). NCBI lineage: Eukaryota > Metazoa > Arthropoda > Arachnida > Araneae > Nephilidae > Trichonephila > Trichonephila inaurata. Next base: position 123,547 of record BMAV01017530.1, on the reverse strand, counting down.
CTCCGAAAATGTGCTATGACTTAAGAATCATTTTCTACTTTTGTATTGATTTCAGGTTCTCCTTTCGAGCCTAATGAAATACAGTAATATTCCTAACTTACGGAATAGGTGGGATGGAGTGATAACAGCTAAAATCGCGGTATAATTTATCATACAAATACATATAAATTATTCTTAGTCGGGGACGGAGATGAAACAAAACAATAATTTAAAAAAAAAAACGTTTAATAAAATCTTAGGTAACACAAATACAAAATCACAAACCGAAGTTATTTTAGTGTAGAAAGACGGTTGACTTTAACCCTTTATCTACCGACTGTACTTATAAGTATCACTCACTTTAAAGTTACACAGAATAACCATTTTTACGAATATTTTGACGATACTTAGCAGGAATATTCTTTGAAATCCACTCTTCCAAGACATATCGCAGCACAGGCTCTGTGATGAGCATTTTAGCGAAGAAGGCGAATAGTTTTATAGTAGAAATTGCGTTTTCAGCACATTATGAAGACTATCATTTTTGTCCCGAAGAAATAGTTAATGTCAAAAGGTAAGTGTCATAATTCTTTTGTATGCCAATATGGACTTTAGAAAACGATTGGACTATTTATTTTAAGTGAACAGTGTATATAATTAATTTTACAGTTGAATATCTTTAATTAATTAATTAGCTCTAACTAATTAAATTTCCCAAAGTTAAGTATTTTTTTATGTATATCCCTTAATTTTCAATGTAGTAATTCAAAAAAAAATATGGTATGAAAAAAACTGAAGTAAACCATAATGCGGTAGATAAAGGGTTAAGGACTGAATATTTTTCAGAGTGTAGAGAATTCTTTCTTTGCCTTATATAACTGTCTTAACCCTCGATTCCATTAGAATAAACTTCTTTTCTAATTCAAAAAATTTTATTTTTGCATCGAAGTCTTTAATAATGTTAAGTTTGTATTCCTAAGATAAAGTTTTTCTTTTCTTGTTTGGTGCGGAAGAATTGGTTCTACTTCAGTTGAATGACAAGCCGTATTACAAATCTGAGTAGATATAATACATATGAGAAACACAATGTAACATTTATAACATATAATAAAACACACACTCCGTTTATAAGGAATTAGTAACACAATATAAATTATTATGGCAAAGCATCGATTCCGAGCGATATGTTCCAGCTTGTGCATTAATTAAAAAGGAAGTTGAGAGTGAATAATTGAGTTGTGTAGCGTTCAAACAAAAGACGGATCCCCGAGATTTGAAAATTGCGTAGCTCCAGTCTAGCGTAAGTCAGTGTAGTGTAAGTCGAGGTATTACTGTAAAATATTTGGCTCATTCAAAAGGGATTTCAAAGTGTTGAAGCTTATTTTGATTCTTCTAGACATAAATCCAAACAACTTTTTTTGGCTAATAAAAACTGAACCTGGACCAAAAATTCATATACCTTTGAACATTTGATATCTTCATAATTAGTTTTAATATTAGAACTAAATTTCAGTATTTTTAAAATCTTAAGTGAAAGCATAATTTGCAGAGTAAAAAATAGCTTTCAATATGTTTACGCAATAGGTTTTAAACATCTTAATCAAACTAATTAATCAAGGTAGCATAAAAGGTTTGTTAACATTTTTCACTTATAGATCTCATGCACCATCAGCGATAAAATAGATAAAATAGTTTTTAGAATATTTATCGAATAAATTGTAAGCACTAATCAATAACTCATTAGAAGGCTCTTGTACTAAAAGATCTATTTTTTAAACCTAAAAGTAATGATATATTAATCTTTACGTGACGAAAACAACATATTAAAGCGCCATACACGCACTTTAGATACTAGAAAAAGTCACAACTTTTGTCCAATCAAAATGTCTTCAAAAAGCCATCAATGAAAAAGAATGGTTGGAACGCGTAAGTATATAAATGTTTTACAACACAAAAAGTATATCCCCGTTTGAATTCCTCCTCCTATTTTATATATAAAAAAGAATAAAAGTGTTTTTCTTATCTACATATTATTAATCAAATTAAAAACTGCTTTATAAAACAATAAAGAGATGAAGGTTATAATACATAGAGAATGTAATTTAACAGCACTTCTTTTTCTAAGACTTCATGTGAAATTCTCTCTCTCTGAATTTAAACACAATTTAAATATTATTAAATTATTATGTAGTATAATCGCTAGTATATATTTGCAATACTTACTTTTTACTATTTATTAACTCTTTTATCATCGATTTCATACTTCCTTATGAATTATGGGAAGATAAATTTACAGTTTTATATTATTGGATAAATATATCTTGTGCCTAAATTCTATAAAAATATTAAACGTAACGCAATGTATCAATAAAAATGTGGAAATTTATACTAATGTGTAATATGAAAAACTATAATTTACTTAATTGCATTTTTTAAGATTAAATAATATTTTAATTATATTCATTTATTGGCTCTATTTTCCGTTGCTTTTGTTGACTATATAAATCTACTAATTATCTTTATCATTCAGTGCGTTTAATACAATCACATATTTTAATTTATAGAAAATAGTAGGAAAAAAGGGGAAATGACAATTATTTTCAGCCTGCATTAAATTTTAAGAGCAACATTATTGATTTATCTATATTTCTTTCTTTTACAAATGAAACTTTATAAAGTTTTTATAGTGATTTGATTAGTGTATTTTAAATCATGTATTATATTTTTCAAAAATAAACCATGTTTTTTGTACAGTTTTACTAATAATAGATCCTTCGAGTGTGAATAAACATGTAGAATGATAAGTATAAATCCAATTATTATTAACACTTCTAAAATTCCAGTGAGTGATTTTGTATTACAATTAATTTTATAATATTTCTCATCCAAGTTTCAGATTCAATTGCAATTTCTAAATTAAATACATTTTTATAAAGATCGGATAGTAAGGGAAAATGAAGTCAATAAACAATAAAAATATGAGTTTCAGTAGTTTGCATACTTATTGTGTGGGAAACATATACACTTAATTGATTTTAAAAGATCAACTTAGACAGCAGTTAATTTTAAAAATAGTTGAAGGACTCACATAATATCTATGAGCATTCCAAAATCGTATTATAAGAATGTTTGGGTGGAAAAAAGTTACATCTGAGTGTATCAAATATCCAATAATGTGCAATTCACCAAAGAATTTATTCCTTCTATTCAGAGACATTTAAAGGCTAACAAATTTCCACTTAATTTTAAACGTACCCAATTTCTAAATGAGAATGGTAACTTTAAAGCCTATTTGAAACTTTTAAATCTGTCGTCTACTGACCAATGTTCTTACCCTAGTGACACAGTCCAGGATGTCAAACATCTGATATACTTGTATGTACTAAATTCACTTCCGAAAGACGTACACTCATGAATTGTCTACAAAAGAACAATATAGCGTAGCCTCCTAAATTCTCTGCCTTGGTTCAGAATAAATCATCTTTTAGATCGTTTTGTGGATACATTAATAGCATTTTCCGCCGTATTATTTAAATTGTAAATTTTGTATGTTTGCTAACATTTACTGTACGCTTATATATATATATATATATTTACTAATTTTACTTGTATGCGGTACTGTTGTTACTCTGTTGTATTTGGCGGGAAATATAACATGTTGCTATACTCACGAAGTAAGTCTTTCCATCTACTTTATTGCATCGACTTTAAATATATACTAGTAAATACTAGTAGGCTATAATTTTATCGTTGTATTTTAATAGTATAGTGTATTTTATTTGTAATACTCAATTTTCTCCTAATATTATTCTTTCCTTTCCCTTTGGCCGCGGTAGCCGAGTGGTATAGGTATCGGACCGTGGCTTGCCTTGTCACGAGTTCGAGCCCAGTACCACTAAAGACCCGCCGTGTAGGGCAGCGATGCACGTTAAATCTATCGAGAGCTGAAACGTCCTCCCGTTGGTGTGGTGTGGTGTGTTCAAAATTATGTGGTCCGTCGCCAAAAGCCCTCGTGTAGCTGAACAGTGCGACGTTAATATTCAATCAATCAATCAATCAATCAATCAATTCCTTTCCCTTTGGCTCAGTAGTATAAGCAAATTACAGATGACGGTTGAATAGCCCTAAAACTTTATTTAAACCTGCCATCTTGGTTCCTAAGGCCAGGAGTTTGTTATTGTACTACTGAGGCTAATATTTCCTACTATCTTGACTAGTTATACTTAGGTCAGTGTTTCTCAAACTGTGGGGTGCGCCACCTAGGGGGGCGTGATAACTCTACGAGGGAGGCACGAGCATATTAAAAAGTTGAAAACAAAAGATTATTTTAAAGAACTATTAATTTACTGTAAGTAACAAACAAAATGCATTCTGACATAATAAAATAATAAGATACACATTTACACAGATAAATTTATCAGTCTATGGACTGTATTTTATAATTAATTTAACAATACTAAGTTAAGAACAAGTTTGATAACTATCAGCGACCTTATGGGTTTGTATTAAAACTTATCTTGATAATTTGTACGATTTATAATTAATCCCTCAATTGCCGAATAAACGTTACATGATTCGCTTTCCAATGCCACCGTTTTCAACGTAGATGCCCATATGTGATGTTTGATTTCGGGGGCAGGGGGCGTTAGAAAAGGAATAAATAAGTAAATCCTTCGCAAACACTGTCGAAGTCCTTTTATTGCATTCCAAAGCCTTTGAAAGGATTTTATGAACAGTAGTGCATAGAAAAGGTCGAACTTAGGAAAGAGGTATACATATGACCAGAAAATTAATGCTTTGGTTGAGCGAGACGTTTATATACGTCGGAGGCACTTAAGAGGCTAAAGTCGTATTGTAGATTTAGTGTCAAATTATAGTATTATTGAATTCAATACATTGTTATTGTATGGAAGGGGGGAAATGAAAATTATGATTGAATATTGGGTCGCGAATATTAAAACATTGAGAAGCACTGACTTAGGCTTTATAGCTATTTGTATATATTTATGGATTGTATATATATACTTATATATATATTTATATGTATATATATGTATATACATATACACTGAAGAGCCAAAAAACCTGGTACAGGCATGCGCATGCAAATAAAGAGATGGGGATCCAATCAGAGTATGGCGCTGCGGATAAGCCTAAATAAAGCAACGAGTATCTGAGACAGTTGTTACATAGGTTACTGTTGCTACAATAGAAGGTTATCAAGATTTAAGTGAGTTTGAGAGTGCTGTTATTGTCAGCGCACTAGAGATGAGACTTAGCATTTCCGAAGTAGCGATGAAATTTGGATTTTCTTATATCACCATTTCATGAATGTACCGTGAATATCGGGAATCCGTTAAAACGTCAAATCTGCGACATCACTGCTTCTGGAAAAAGATCATGCAAGAACGGGACCAACGACGGCTGACGAGAATCATTAAGTGTGACAGACGTGCAACCCTTCCGCAAATTGCTACAAATTTTAATGATGGACCATCAACAAGTGTCACCGTGCGAACCATTCAACGAAACATCATCGATATGGGCTTTCGGAGCTGAAGGCCCACTCGTGTTCCCTTGTTGATTGCACGGCACAAAGCTTTACTCTTCGCCTGGGCCCGTGAACATCGACATTGGACTGTTGATGACTGGAAACACGTTGCCTGGTCTGACGAATCTCGTTTCCAATTGAATCAAGCTGATGGAATTTTATGAGAATGGAAGCAACCTCACAAATTTATGAACATTACATGTCAACAGGGGGCTGTTCAAGCTGGTGGGGGCTCTATGATGGCATGGAACGTGTGTAGTTGGCGGGATATGGGACCCCTGATACGTCTAGATACGACTCTGACAGGTGACAGATACCTTAGCACCCTGTCTGATCACCTGCACCCATTCATGTCCATTGTGCATTCCGACGGACTTGGGAATTTCAGCAGGACAATGCGACACCCCACACATCCACAATTGCTACAGAGGGGCCCCAGGAGCACTCTTCCGAATTTAGACACTTCCTCTGGTCACTAAAATCCCCAGACATGAACATTATTGAACATATCTGGCATACCTTGCAACGTGCATTTCAGAAGAGATCTCCACCCCCTCTTACTCCTACTGATTTATGGACAGCCTTGCAGGATTCAAGGAGTCAATTACCTCCGACACTACTTCAGGCATTAATCGAATCCATGCCACGTCGTGTTGCGGCACTTCTGCGTACTCGTGGGGGCCCTACACGATATTAGGCAGGTGTACCAGGTTTTTTTTTTCAGTGTATATCGAACTGTTCTAACTATACTATGCCACATCATCACTGTCCTAAATTCAGTGACAGATTTAGAAATCATAGTAGTTACCCATTTTAGTTCAAAGATTCTTTCTTTATATTTTCCTAATAGTTCCGTGTTTCAACTTGGTAATATTACTAATAGTTTGGCTCCTATTGTTTTTGGGATTTATTAGTTATCCATTATTAGATCTGTTATTTATTAGTTATGCGGGCGCTTCTGCGTGCTTGTGGGGGCCCTACACAGGTGTACGTGTACGTTTTTTTTTGTTCTTCAGTGGGTATATATATATATATATATATATATGCGTGTGTGTAAGTATGCTTTATGTATTCGTATCTTAAAAATCTTTTTATTACCACATGTTTCTTAATCATCCCCATTGTATACTTTTAATTACTGAATGTCTCCGTTTGCATGTGAGCAATTTTGCATTTTGTTTTGTATATATTGTTTTTGCACCTATTCTTGTTTTTTTTCCCCTTTATATTTACATTTGGGCTTGTGTACTTCTACTTGAAACTTCCTACCACTATTGACTGAATATTGACTCACGCTTGTAAGCCTTGTGTTGTACTTTTTTCGCACACAAGAAGTCTTTTTCCCTGGAGTTTCCCACTAATTTTCATATACAGTGAAAATCGGTTAACACGAAACTGAGATGACTAAAATGTGTTTTCGTGTTAAAAGATATTACAAAAATAAAAACCTATATTCAAAAAAGTTAAGTTTATTAAAGTACATTTATTTTATTTACATAGTTACTTATTTATGCAAGTATTTCATACAAATAAAGTAATCGAAAACATTTAAACTTACTGAAATTTAATACAAAATTTGAAAAATCTAACGCTTATTGAGTTTTGGAAAATTAGTCTGATATTTTTCTTAACGTTGTCTTTTTTAGTATTAAATTGTCAACAAACTGTTTGATGTCATTCATTTTTGTATTCATTTCACCATTGGTATGTGCGTTTAAATAACCCCGCATACTTTTCATGATGTTCCTCATTTTGGTTGACTTGGGAACAAGAGCGGCATTATTCATTTAATTTTCATCTCTATTCATTTAATATTCTCCAGCCCCCTGCACCCGTGGTTTCTATTACGACCGCCCACAAGGCTTTCAAACCGACTGATATAACGAGCACGTACTTCATGTATACTCGGTGGGTATTTGTTGGCATCGAGCATTGAACAAAGGCTCTTCGGTATGGAGTCCGATGTGTGATCTGAATTTTTTTATTACCTACAGTGAATACTCAAGTCTTCTCTACACTGAATAGCTGTTGAGTCAAATAGAGACTTTATTAATACTATAACTTTTTCCCTGAATATAAAGAAAAATATTTAGAAAATAGAGTATATGGCAAAATTAATCATGTTAAAAAATGTATCAGTTATTGTTTTAATTATATTACTGATCAATTATATAAATTTAGAACATATCTAGATACATGTATGTTTGTGTGAGTGTTTATCAAAAGTCAAAAGTGATTACATAATACAAATTTAATTATCTCTCTAAACTTTTCCGACGGGAATTATTTTAAATAAATAAGCGTATCATTTGAGCAATTTGATATTAACAGCTCATTTAACATTTATAATAATTTTATCGGGCAACAAAATAATTTAATAATTTTATCGAATTATTGTGCTTTACAGATCTCTGTACTGAAGGAATTAAAGGCAATCGACCGCACAATGGGATTTCATGTATTTCCCACGCTTCGTTCAACGAACAGAAAATGGGGATTTCTGTAGGGAAAAATTGCCTTGAGAGAGAATTTCCTTTCCAAACGTGATTCTTGAAATGGATTGTTGAGCAAATAAAAATGCTTTACATTTTTTTTGAAATGAAAATTCGAATGGATAAATTTATTCTGATCTTTATGTTGAGTAGATTTAATGCATAATATTCCTTAAAGAAAGCGGAAATGACAATGAAATACAAAATATTTATTATGGGGAATCAAATTGTGAAAGGGGGACACTCTTCCTTTTGTGCCTCAGCTCCAGTTGCGACGCTTTACGGCACAAAAAATCAATAGCGATTCAGTAAGTTTAAGCTTGTAAGCAACCTTTCACTCGTGATCTTTTGTATGCGTTGAACAGGATAAAAAAAGGAAGAAATGGGATAAATCCTTACGGAAAATAACGCAATTATCCGCTTTTTGAGATACGTTTTTCACTTTTGTGTATGTAGTGTGATATGGCATGAAGATATTAAATCTGTTTTGTTGAGTCAACATCTGGAGAGTTTGCTACTTAACGATCTTGAAAAAAAATATTTCTGCTCATTTTTTCTTTTTTTTTTCTTTTAAATTCTGAAATAATACTCTGTATAAATCATTCTTTTTTAAAAAAAGGATTCCAGATTAAAAATAATACAAGTAGGGTGTATTTCACGAAGAAAGCAGAATTACTCTACTGTACAGAAGGTTGTTATCACTTTTTGTAAACAGTTTCGTAATTCATTTTCTCGTTTGTATTTTGAGATAAAACTCTTTAACAACTTCAGAATAATAGCCAGCTAAGGTTTTCTTTTCATTGGAATTCAAAATAAAAAATTCATTTTAAATATGGCTTCTTAAATTCATATACGACTCGAAGGTTAAGTAACTGCACTTTCAGAGGAGAAATAATAGTATTAACAAATTATAAAACAAGTGTAAACATCTCGGTTATTGTAGTTCCCTAAAAGGTATTTATAATATACTAAATTTGAAAAGGAAAAAAACATCTAGTTGAAAGTAAAAATGAAAACATAACCATGAAACTGCATCCTAAGACTTTGCAAACGCAGACAACTATCAAGAAAGTGAAGTCTCTGATCCTAAAAGAAAACCCACTTACTCAAAGATTCATTGCATCGAAACTAGGAATGTCGTTCGGAGCTGTAATTAAAATCATTCGTTAAAATATAAAGTTAAAAAAGACTATTAAACCTAAAATTTGTATCCTTTTTTTTAAAACATATTCCCGAAAGACAAGCAAATTGTAGAAAATTATATAAAAAATACCTCGCTGCTGAAAAATAAAAAATTCTGGCAACATTTGATGAGGCATGTGCATGTTTAAGTGATTGTAATAAAAGAAGATCAATTTTCTATTGCTTAACTGATGGGGATGACTGTATGGAAATCATCATAGGAAATGGTTACTCTAGTGTAAAGTAAAGTTCCTTAAGGAATTAATGAAAGAGTTGCAGGATTTTCTAATAACCGCAAATTAAAAATCAAAAAAATTCTTAAGTAAAACCAAGCTTAATTCTCTCTACTCTATCATCAGAATATTTTAGAACCAATTTTTGAAGAAATTCCACCCTTATATAGAAAGGGCATAGATAAATTTGAGCTTCATATGGACAAAACCTCTATTTATACGCCTAAGTCAATTGCCGCTTATTTAACAAAGGAAGAATCAGAAACAGGAATAAAGTGAATCCTATTTGATGAAATAAGTGTAAAATCATCCAACGCTTCTGCAATGCACTTTTGTACTTTCGATTTATTAAAACGAGTCTTTGGAAAACGGCAACTAAGATCGTTGAATGAACTTTGGAAAACGGTTCAAGAGGAATGTAGTACAATTTTTATGGCAGTGCTACGAAAAGATTTACTTTCATGAAAAATTCGAGCTACAGTTATTTTCAAGAATCATGGCTATCAGATAGAAGCAAACTGCCATAAAAAATAGGGTATTCATTGATAAAAATTAACTATGTATATATATATATCAAAATCGTTTCCATAAAGTGCGAATAACCTTATGTATACTCTTGTTGCCTTTCAATAGCTGATGAAAAATAAAACCATTATTCATTGAGTTCTGACAATTACAGTACATTTTGTTGTTCTTTGCTGTACGTCTTTTTTACTATTGTCATTAAATTATAAAAATTAATTAAAGTAAATATAATTTGACTTTTGTTAGATTCTCAATCAGCATAAATAAATTAGCCATAAAACTACTTAGCCTTTGAATATAAATAAGTAAAGGAAATTTGCTCTGTTTCGGTATTAAAAAGATAATTAACTGTGAAATTGAAAAAGGTTGCACATTTAATAAATTTTTTGCCATTGTGTGCCGATAGATTAGAATTCCCTGAGGTGTAATAATACCTCCAAAAACATAAGAAAATAAGGTTTGCAAAATTCACAATTATCATTTATTAAACTCTAGTCCTTTTAAAGGCACAATTCTTGCATGTTCTTGGTTTTTAAAATCTCTCATTTTTGTGTATAATATTTCTTAAACATGTCTTTAAACTTATGTGTTTATATACCGTATATTCGTTAATATAACACTCACTTTTAACGTAAAAAATAAGATTGAATTTTATGTGTGCTCATCATATGCCGAGTATGAAAAGAAAGTTTTAAACATAAAGAAAAGATAAGTATAAAAAAGTAGATTTATAGATATATTTAAATACTGTCCATTTGAAAGAAATCACATACCTTATGAACTTTCAGTATTGGAAAGATTCGGCATATTTGGCTTCCATTACATCTTTAGACACATCACCGAATTCAGATTCATCTTTCACCGTCACTATAACTCTAATGCATAAATATAAATAACTATCTTCCAATGATTAGTGAATTAATGAATTTTTTTTATGCCAAGTTTATTTTCATTCCATCCTTTTACTATGCACACACACACTATATCTAGACTTCAAGAGATACGAGCATTACACATACTTATTTGCGATTTCTTCTTGGTATCCGACTACGTTCGGATTCATGATTTTAAAAAGTGCATAAATGTATAATTTTCATGATATTTAGTGTCACTTAGATTAGAATACATGTATAAAACTGTTTTAAGAACATTATGACAAAAACAATTATTTAAATACAATATTTTGGCAAAAAATTAACTTAAAATAACCTTTTTTCCAAATGATCTCCTTTTGTAAAAAATGCTTCTATTGTATTAATATTTTGCCTGTATATAGTTAGGACCTCTCTAGGACAGAGGCTCAACTATAATTTTTGAAAAATTCACATTATTTTCAGAGTTACAATCATTTGAAATAATTATCGGCGTATTTTCTTAACATTTCTCCCTTCTGTTTTCGTAAAACATCGATAAACCTAATTCCAAGTTATGCGTTTCAAAAATTCTAGTTGAGCCTCTGTACAGAGGTCTGAGCTATAGACAGGCAAAATATTAATACAATAGAAGCATTTTTTACAAAAGGAGAACATTTGGAATAAAGGTTATTCTAAGTTAATTTTTTGTCAAAATATTGTACTTAAATATTTTTTTATTGTAATACTATTCTTAACCCAATTTTATATACATTGTCTAATCTAAGTGACGCTAAATATCATAAATATTATCCATTTACCCGCTTGGCAAAATCACGATTCCGAACGTAGTCGGATACCTTAAAGAAAGGGTACGTGTTATATGGCGAATATATCTAAAAACTCAAAATATTAATTAAAATCTACAAATGCGTGTAATACGCCGAAATATGGGGTAGATATTTAACGGGTCCTATCCTCAACTTAATAAAATTGCTTCGGTGGAAGAACCGTGATTTGCTTACACAAGTGATTTGCTATTTAAACTCCAGGGATGTGAATGAGAGATAATCGATGCTGCTACGAAATTTGGATTATTATAATTAAGAATCGAAATGTTCAGTACTTCAGAACTTTGTCTTATTGAACAAGTTAACTCATCAAACCAGGATGAGTACCTTTATGCGGGACCTTAGAAAAAGACAAATAATCTAATTAATTGTTGTAGATATTTAGATTAGTAATTAAGTCGACCACTCCCTAAGTTTTAAAATAACCCAGCGTTTCTTTAACTGTGGGAAACGCCTCCCTTGGGGGGCGTGACAACTCTACGAAGGGGACGCAAGCATATTGAAAAGTCGAAAACAGAAGATTATTTAAAAAAAAATTAATTTACTCAAAGTAAACAAACAAAATACATTCTGGCATAATAAAAAATTAAAATACACATTTACACTGATATATTACACTTATAAATGTATCAGTGCTACACAATGTATTTTATAATTAATTTAACAATACTAAGTTAAGAACAAGTTTAATAATTACCAGTGACCCCATGGAATTGTCATAAAAAATTATATACAAAAAGTAACACTTGATAATTTGATAATTTGTACGGTTTATTATAAATCCCTTAACTGCCAAATAAAAGTTAGGCTATTAGCTTCCCAAAGCCAATGGTTTTCCACGTAGGCGCGCGCATAAGATATAATTGTGGAAGGGGGGAGGAATAAAGTAGGAAATAACCTGAAATAAGTAAATCCTTCGCAAACATTGTCAAGGTCCTTTTATTGCATTCCAAAACCTTCGGAAAAATTTTATGAATAACAGTGCACAGAACAGATCATACTTCGAAAAGACGTATATTTACATCAGGTAAAATTAATGCTTTGGCTGAGAGAGACGTTTATAAAGGCCGGTAGCACTTTAAAGGTTAAAGTTGTATCACAATTTTATCATCAAAGTATAGTATTATTGAATTCAATATATTGTTATAGTATGAGGTGGGCGCGATGAAAATTATGATGTATGAAATGATGAAATTATGACTATTGGGTCACGAATATTCAAACTTTGAGAAACACTGAAATAACCACCTGATTGTAAATTGATATCAAAATGAAAGTATTGATTTTATTAGAATATTTGCTCACTTGGTGTCTACAACTACACTGTGTGTGCCCACTACAGGGTTTCGACAGATATTCTCAAAAAAGAAAAAAACAAGCAGTTTAAGGGTCTAAAAATAAAAATACCTCAAAATATATGCATAACTTTTACAGAAATTTGAAACCAATGTTAAAGTTTCGCAGTTGATGATGTTATTGTAATTCTGTACACAAATATTTAACACACCAGTGTTTTAGTTTTTTTCTTATAAATATATTAAATTTATATTTTATCTGAATGAGAAAGATAAATAACGATACGTTTAAATTTTAATCTGGTAGGTTTGGTGACGGAAAAATCATATCTTCATAAACCTAAATCAACGAGTTATGTATGTGATACAATGGAAGAGAATTATTTTGTTCTGTTTTTATTCTAACAGTACTAAAATTAAATTTGAAACGCAAACCGTTATTCAGAAGCAAATTATTTTCGAAACTAAATCACATTTTACGCCATCGTTAAAATGTCCAATGTGGAAACACTTTTATCATATCTTCTCCCTACTTCCCTTACTTTGGCAAGTAATTAATCGACAATTTTCCATTCGAGAAAGACTAACTTATTATCTCTCTAAAGTTATCTCGGTAGCATCCAATTTCTGTTTCCAGCGCAAAGATCATTCCAATAAAATATTTCATTCCCCACAAGTCATCATTAGAAATATAGGTATTTAAGAATAGCATTTGGAGGAGGCTTGGGATACATTTTGACTTTTAAATTGTTCTAGCATAAGGCGTAACAGGCGATGAATATTTACCGATATTAAAGATGGTAAAATGATGAATACAGAAAATGAAACTCTGGAGAAAAGCTATTGAATGGTTCATTATAGCTTAAAAATTATCAAAAGTCCAACCAATGAATGAAAGAAAGTTTTAATGCATGATTTGCTTTCAAAGACATTTAGTAAATGTTTTGTATTGATTTACGAATAAAGTTTCAGAAGTCTTTTATTGATATTATTGGAATTGGAAACTATTTTAGTTTCGCACAATACAACCGTCAAAATATCGCTTATAAGGAAGAACTAAGATTGCAGGTGAAACTCAGTTAAATACTATTTAGAAAACTCTATCAGCAAACAACGTAACTTTCTGCAAAAAAAAGAAAAGGGAAAGCAAATAATATATAAACGAGATACTACGAATAAAGATTGTTGAAATATTTATTTATTCTTCCGGGTTTATTGAAATTAAATTTATATTGAGCCAATACTCAGTTAGAAATGCCTAAGACTACAAATGGTAGAACCCATTAAGGAAAATGAAATTAATAATTGGTTTAAAAAAACATTTTCCACTTTTGTCAATGCATGATTGTATATGTAGATGTAATATGTAATAAAGATTCTTGAAAAACCCTCTGTTTGGTATTCATCAGTTAATGCAAATCAGACATATTCGAGTACATAAATCCAGTGACCTGTTGCTAGGTTTCTTATACATATTCGATTGGTGAAAATTTCTGGTGACCTGGATGGCTTAGAAAGAGTATCAACAGCCAAAAGCAGTTCACAGATATGCTATTGTAGGAAGCCAGGCATTTATTTCATAGAAAATAGCCCTAAGAAAACTTGCCATGAAAGACAATGCAACAGGTCATATGATATCTCTACAAAGTTATGTTACAGTTGTAAGCAAGTTAACTACAGCCGAACTTTTTGATAGCACACCACACCATCATACAATCTCTGTAAGATAATGGCATATACACGAACTTTTCAAGGGGAGGGGGAAGGTCGAGGGTTCACCATTCTCGTATCACACCCCAATACACCGCCAAGCGTATTCTATTGATTTTGTCGATTGTCGGGAACAAAAAAGAGTAAAAAATAAACTATTGAATAATTAACTAGCACTAATTAGTAAAGCATATTATTGACAACAAAGAGTTCAATTTTATGTACTGTATAACTCAAACTCAGTGGTGCAACAGCACATGAGGGCCAGGGCGTACTGTGTCCCTCCCAGTATACGTGACTATTGGGCGCTGAGGTGCATAAGCAGATGTCTCGATCAGGTGATCAGTCTGAAGTGAGACCTCTAGGGTTTAAGTCCCCAAGCAAGCTTGGTACTCATTTATCAACCCACAAGTCGACCTTGCCCTACTCGGGAATAATGAACTATATACATAAGATTATAATAAAACGAAAAATATCAAGGGTGATAAGGGGGGTCTGGTCTCGTGCCCCTTATCCCCTTTTATGTGCCGTTGCTGTAAGACAAATGCTCATTATGAACGCTGATCTGAGCCCTTCACGCAAGGTTAAGATGCTCAATTGCTTTAGGTCTCAAGACGGATTCATCGCTGAACACTATACGAAGAAATTCTAGAAGTTTCCTCTTTTCAGACATGATGGTCAATTCTGATAACAAACAAGACAACTCTGCCGATGTTGTACTAAAATCAAACATCCCAAAGAAGTAACCCGTTACAATCAAGCACGGTGTGATGTTGGAAGGTACCATGAAAGGTATAATGTTTGTCGCACGTTGAATAGCGAAAAATAATGACTTTGGAATAATATAGGTTACCATAACTGCTACCAATCAAACAAAAACATAGAATATCATTATAAGATTATTTTTTAATAAATTTTTTAAAAAATATCAAATTATACTTTTTTTAAATTGTGCTAGTTTAAATAAAAAAAAAAACTTTTTTTACTTGTGTAATTTATCAGAAATATAATTTGAGTACTTTAGAGTGTTATCTACAAGATTTCTCAAAAGATTTCATTGGGGGGGTTCAGAATAAAAATAAACATTTATCCCCTTTTCATTGCTAAAAATTCATTTTTGTTATATTTAATTTAATATTTTGCTTATATGATTACGTATAGCGTACAATTATTAAACTTTTATTCAGAATTTTGAACAGGAACATTTTCCAAAAATAAATTTACTTTCTAAGTATTCTTTTGTATCTCTTCTGATTTCAAGAAAATTTATGTTGTAAGATAAAGCTTTTTAATGGAAGTTTGAAAAAAACTCTGTATAATTTCCTTGATTTAATAAGGTTTCCAACTAACATATCCAATGAATATAAATTTCAAAAAAAAAATACTTTTTTCTATTGAATCGAAAGAAACTACGAATTTTACCACATTTCTGGGCCAAAACTTTTATCAAATTCTGTGATCCTTTTTCGTTTCAGAAAAAAAAATTAATATTTTAAAAAGTATAAGACTATAATCAATCTCTGTCAGTGAAACTGACAGCTTCCTAATGAGCTAATAAAAACTCTTACTAAGTACCATCTGTCAATGTTCGGGTTAACTGTTTTCATCGGCTTTCCTTCTTTTTTAGTTTTTCTAAAATAAGTCACTAAGTTCAGTGTGCCGATAACACGATAATAATAGTACTAAAAAACGAAAAAGACATAAAATCTATATTGAATCCTCTCGAATACAATCCTATCTTACAGTAAATATATTTTATGTCATGCACGCCATTTATGTACTGAAACTTTTCCAACCAAGGGGTTGCTTTCAGCTAAGCATAATCGAAAATGATAAACTGTTTTTGACTATTGGGAGTAAAAACTATCAAAGATTTTATAGGGAATTTGATTTGCCTATCACGCATCATAAATTTCAATGTATGTTGTATCATGTCATGTTGTTCCCCTTTTCCACTGTAAAATATTCCCTGCCATGTTTTTATTCTTTTAGAATGTTCCCTAGGTTATATCGTGGGGGAAATAAAATACATCTTGCTGCCAAAAAATAATGCATATTAGGTCGTAAATATTTTTGATAAGCTAGATCTACATTATACTTCACTTCATATATTGTTTTTAATTCCCGTACGTAAGAACTTTTCCTTAAAAAAAAATGACGTAAAGTGATAATTATGGCGTATTTTTAAAAATATGATTTTTACGGAAGCAAGAAAAATTCGCGGAGACGAAGATTTATTTAAAAATTTTACGGTTCTCAAATTTTTGCTTTCATTTTTAAACTGCTTTTCTTGTGTCCTGTCCAAAAATAAGAATTTTTTCTCTGAATTTTATGTATGAAATTTTCTTAACAGTATATAATGCTTGTTCTAGTGCGCGTTTTGAAATATCTATATTCAACATAACTTCCAACGCACATATATGCACACATATTCCTAACCCTGTACGAGTGCACAGAGTCTGTCCAGGGTCCCTAAATCATTACTTCAGGGAAAACTGTTTGTTACTAATAACCTTGACAGAGTATCCTCCTATATGACAGTCTTCATGAGAGCAAAAATGTAATTTTCACATAACTCCCTCTTTTTTGGGAATCGCAAACGTTGTTTTTTTTACAGGCTTAAGGTATTTGTTTTGACTGAGTTCCCCACCCCATTACTTTTTTTCCAAAATATTTTCTATGAACATGCTACATTCTTCCACTGTGAACAACTTAAGGGTTTTGATTGCTGTGTTGTACGACTTATTATGGTTTATAAATGTAAATGAGTAGAATATATACCGTAAAATCCGGCGTATAACGCGCACCGGTGTATAACGCGCACCTACACTTTCAAGCTAAATTTTTTAATTTTTAGGTATATTCACCGTATAACGCGCACCCCCTTTTTTACGATGAAATCTGAAATATTAACCTACATGTTTTGAAGTAATTTATTCAAGGTATTATCCCAGACTTTTGAAAAAAAATATACTTCTAGAACTACAACTGTTCTTGTTCATAAGGCAAGTTGTTTCTTTTAAATAAACAGTTTATCGATACATCTAGAAGTAAATTTTTTTCTTATGTCCATTATTTTTGTTATTTTTAAAGCTATCGTTTTTATACCCGGCGTATAACGCGCACCCTTAATTTTCGATCTTATTTTCTGTGTTCAAAGTGCGCGTTATACGCCAGATTTTACGGTATATAAAAAAAAAGAATTATGCATGTGTAAACTCCATTGAAGGAAGTTGAAAGTGATCAAGCAAGGGAAGAATCTGCTGAAAGCACATATATTAACCATGATAGCGAAAGTAAATTTGAGAAAAGCGATGAACATGAAACGTTTCTACCTAAAGATCTCCGTCAAGAAAAATATAAAGTCATAAGTGTACTACAAGACACACTTCGCCCTGTCCAAAAGACACAAGCAAGAAAAAATTCAACATTCTATTTGTAGATCATCAAAGGGCAATAAAACTGCTATAACTTGAACAACATATGACAGTTTTGCCTATAAATAACATTCCTCTGTAATGTTGGTGAAAAATGTCCTTTAATAAAGTCACACACATTTGAAACTTCTTTTTTCAGTTTGATTGATATTCTTTCTCAAATTTTCAATGAAAAATGGAAAAATCCTTAAAAGCAGGTGTGTCTCTCTTACAACTAAATTATTCACTGGAATTACGGTTTTTAATGTGCCCAATAAAAATAATTATGAAAAAGTATTGGAGTGACTCAGTCACCCCGCACGAAATTAACGTTAGTATCGAGTGCGGGAATGCTTCCGAGATAAAGATAACAAGTCATGCTCGAAAGATTACAATGCTAAAATTAAGACCCTTTGCTTCGGTGAAAAAAATATTTTAATATTTCCAATAAAACTTTGGCGTTTTGTGTGCTTAATAATTTCATTTTTTCCCTTAATCTTAAATTCCATATATCACTTGACAGGTTATACCAATTTGCTTCTAAAAAGGTATCAATAATCGGGGAGTCCAGCGCGTCTATACCATTAACACTAAGCAGTTCTTAATGAATAATATTTTCCACTTTTTTTTTTGTAGCATCCATGACAATTAATATGAATGTGCATCGGTCTAATAGGCTCCATGCATGATGGTCACATGATAAAGACAAACATGTGTTCTCCATTGAATTAAAAACAGACATCAGACTAATGTACTTGTCGTTCTATTTGTAAAACTTGGGTAAAATTTCAAATTTTATAATTTGGTAAAAAAATTCTAATGTTATAAAAAATAAATTTCTTCAAAAGACTTTAAAATTTAAAAAAAATATCTTATTATCTTATCAGATTGTCTAAAAACACGTGGTTATCATTATCATGTGACAATTACGTCACATGAATTGAGCCAATGGACGTACTTCGCTTTCTTCGATGTAGCAGCATCAACTGGAAATAATGATATTCCACACACATCTTAGATGTCTGTGAGATAGATAATGAGGCATGTTACCTTGACATTATTTTGAAACAAATATATGTCATTTTGATGTGAAAAATACCTGTATCGGCAATTTCTGTATTCTTTTAGTTTTTTGCTGCTTATTTTTAAGTCCGTTTCAATTCGTATTGAATGAAAAAGGCCGTCATTCCTTTTAATTGTTGTATGAAGTACTTATTTGATTTCGTGTGATTTACTAAAGTGATTTGTGATTCAAAAGATGAGCCAGTTATTTGTGTGTGCATAATAATAATGTAGGGAAGAAATACAAGTAATAATGCAGTATATATTCGGATCTATGCCACCATCGATTCTAAGCCGCAATCCAAATTCTCAACACGCTTTTGTGAAAAAATAATAATAAATTGTGTAAAATGGTCTATAAATATCTGATATTTACGAAATTAAAAATAAATAAATAAAGATGAGAACTATATAATAATTGGAAGTGAGTAATTAGTTTACTGTACTAGTATTAAACTTATAAATACATACAGGGACATGTATTTGCTCAAAACTTCATGTTCAATTTCCCTATCCAATTCCCCGACTCTAAGTAGATCCCGATTTTCAGTAGCAATGACGAAAAAAAAGTGTGGCTGAGATTAGAATAAACATGGTATTACTATATATTTAGTGTTATACATAAATATACGAAACAAATAAAATTATCGAGCAAATATGGATCGCGTAAATCATACTTTATCAAGTGAATAGATCAAACAAGTTACAACATGGATTCCCTTATTAAATGTTATCCCAGTACTTTTATTAAATATTATTTTAATACCATATATTTTTGATAAATGTTGTTGAAACTTAAAGAGAGATTATAATTATTCAAATCACACACACACACACACATCAATTATTTTTAAACGTTTTTCAATCTATAAGAATAATAGTCTATATCATAAAAAATATTTAGCAGGCCCTTTTTTTCAGGAATTGAGTTCTGCGGCATCGTTTCAAAAACTAGTATAAAATTCGAAATATATAGAAACTCTCTTGAAAAAACATATTCGGTCTGTTTTCTTAAGAATATCATGCATATACTATACCCCCTTCTAGTTTCTTTTCAAGATCTGGAAATCCAAGCAATGTTTCTTAAAATTCAAATCGGAAAAGCTTTCTTGCGACAAGTTTTGATAGTATTGGGACGAGATTTTTGTAGTTTCGTTCCATTTTATTACAACAAAAACATTTCGTAAGCCATGTTATGGGAAATGTAATCTAAGAAAGACGCCGGAATTCAAAACCAGATGTATGCTTGCCTTAAAAAAAATACCATTGTTAGATTCCCACGAATAAAAACAGTGCTGACTTTATTGGATATAGAGGATCCTATTTCTTTTCATCCTACAGAATTTAGAGAAACAAAAATCACAAACAAGAATGTTAACCATGTAGGCTATTACGCATATTTTATCTGCTAAAAATTTTTAAAAATTCACAAAGGATACGATTTATAGTTGTTTATTAAAATCATGTTCAAGAACGCATATTTGCGCTTTATGCTTAGAATATCGTTACGGATCCTATTTTCCAGTGTATGGCAATCGATGAATATTTTCTGAAGGTCAATTACACAGAATTTAAACTACTCAAAACCAGACTTCTGTATTTATTTGAATTCTACAATGCGCATCCGAAATAGGAAAGAAATGGAGGTTTTTTATAATGATTTCAATAAATAGATTCATCAAGAGAAAATACAGGATAAAAAATAATTGTATAGTTGGCCAGAATTAAGTAATTTTAATGTGTATTTTTTAAATGTTTTCTTTATTTCTCTAAGTTTACTTTATCTACATTGCTGTTTGTAAAAAATGCAACAACATGAAAGAATCATCAGAATTAAATATACTTTGCAGAAAATATCAATTATAGGATGTTACGTAAAATAGTAAAGTTTCAAAGCAACCGCGGTTGCATGGCGTGCGCAGCGTCTTCTGAACCAAGGCTGAAAGCGTATAAATAGAGAGATGTACCGGCACTTTGAAAATAGTTAATGATTATTTGTTAGTGGCAACCGTTTAGTGAGACTTAAGTATGCCTTCGCGACGAAATAAGGAGAAATTCTAGCAACTTACGGAGTTTGAACGGGGGAGGATTATTGGCCTCCAAAAGGAGGATTTTTCTATCACACAATAGGAGCTAGTGTGCAGAGGAACAGTTCCACAGTGATGCGAGTTTGGAAGCAGGGGACCGACGAGCACCAAGGCACTCGAAAAGCTGGCAATGGACGAAGGAAGGTGACGTCATCGCTCGACGATCGACATCTGTCCGCATGGCGGGGAATGACCGTACAGCTTCCTACAGGCAGTTGGCAGCACGTTGGTCTACTGCTACAGGTGTACAAATGTCATGAATGCTTCATGAATTTGTCGATGTCTGCTGCACCGTAGATTGCGTTCAAAGGTATCTATATACAGGATCCGCCTCACGGCAAACCATCGGCGGCTGCGTAAGGAATACGCTCATGAGCACAGAGCCTGGCAAGCTGATTAGCACCAAGTTGTCTTTTCAGATGAATCACACTTCAATTTGTGGGACCATGAGCTCCGCATTCGTGTTAGTCGCTATGCCAGTGAACGTTGCCTTCCACAGTACGTTATCGAACGACATAGTGGCCTACCCCCCGGAATTATGGTTTCGAGGGCGATTTCGATTCATGGACGATCCAATTTGCCACTAAATGAGGGTAATCTCAATAGCAACAGATACGTTCATAAAGTGCTACAGCCTGAAGTCGTTCCCTTCCTTCAAGACTTCCCTGGAGCTATCTTTCAGCAGGATAATGCACACCCACATGTTGCAAAGACTGTTCGAGACTTCTGTTCAGCCCACCACATGCAACTTCTTCCTTGACCTGCTTATTCGCCGGATATGTCGCCTATTGAGCACGTGTTACGTGTTGATTTGGTTGGTCGACGTCTCGCACGTAATCCACGTCTTGCAGCTACAAAAGACGAACTTTTGCTGCGTATACAAGCAATATGGAAGTCTTTTCCACAAGCAGACATTCAAAATATGTTTGAATCTATGCCACGTCTTATAGCAGCACTTATTGCAGAGCGTGGTGGCTACACCAAATACTGATTTCAGACACTTAATATTGTTTGTTTGCTTTGAAACTTTCGTCATTTATTTGTACTAACACAAGTCGTTTGTGCATTACATTTCATTTAATTCTGTTGATTTCTTTATGGTGTTGAATTTTTTTACAAACAGCAGTTTATATAATGATTATGACAGTATATCATTATTATATAGGGTTATCAGAAATGAAAGACCCGATTACAAAATTTAATAATTTCCAGATGAATAAACAGAAAATGATAATTTAGATGTCATTATAAAGATAAAATATTAAATGTTTTTCGTACGTAACGTTTTTTAACGTAATGTAAAATTTGTTTTCACTGATGTGTGTGTCCAATGTCACTTCATTTAGTCACCCGTATAGTATCATTGCGAATCTGGTCGCCCTGGACTTTTGCCTTTACACAAACATCCATTTTCTTGAAACTATTTATACCACCTTCTCTTAAATGTCGGTACATATCTATGGTACTTACTCCGAAATTCACGCTGAACCTTGATTACTGACATACTTTTTGCAAACTAGAGCACACAAAATGCTTTCCCCCTATACGACACCATTTCCACTTCCATTCACAATTAAAGCATTGCTGCCCCCTATTTGACAAAGCAATGTTACAAACTCGAAATTTCATATTTTATCTTTGCAATGATCATTTTCTGTATATTCATCTGGGAATTATTAAATTTTGTAATCGGGTCATTCATTTCTGATAACCCTGTAAAACGGAAGAAAAATTGAGATCTAGTAAAAAACATTCAATAAATGAGAAAAAGAGATACTCAAAAATTAAGCAATATCATTTTTATATTGATAATTTTATCTTTGAAGATTCATTTCATTTATCGAATTATTAAACGGAACAAAAAATTGATTTTCAACAAAGAAATTTATTGTTTATTTGACTCTTGCTTTAAATCCCTTTAACCTAAGTTACATCCTTCTTTGTTGTTATTGTGACTAATGCCACCTGCCTAACGAAGTCAGATCGAGACCCTTGAAATTCATCGCGGCTAAGGGCTAGAACTTTTACGCCTATCGTTAGCCTTAGCTTTGAGCACCATGCAGGTGACAGTACGATTTTGCTCAGTTCCACCCCAATTTAGAGGGAAAAAAACCTGGGGGTAGCCAGGGGTCTCCCACCTCTCTTCCTCTTCCACCAACCTCACGAGAGGACTTGTGGCTCGACGGCTATTTAGAGTATCCCGGTGCCGCAAAGGCACTATATTACAAACATCCAGTCCCTACGGCACCGCAGTCAGCGTCGCTAACCACTATACTG
>BMAV01017530.1:69705-92913 GCA_019973955.1 Trichonephila inaurata madagascariensis | reverse complement strand
GACTCTTTTTAAAAAAATTTTAAACATCAGGTTTTTAAAGTTTTTTTAAAAAGAGTCGGCGTGCCTCAACTTACGTAGTGGCGGGCCGCGTGTTGGACACCCCTGATCTAGAATATTAAAAATAAACTAAAATTTCTACTGTGTCTGTAATCTTTGTCTATGAGTCTTAATGCGATATGAAGCGAAATAATTTGCAAATATGAACAATTATTTATGTGTATTCTATTTGAGATTAAACTAACAGCAAATTTTCATAAATTTAAAGTAAAATATACCTTAACCATACGTATAGGTAGAAAATAATACCAGAATTTGAAATGATCTGGGAAAACGTCAGATTTCTCATAGTAATCTAAATGGAAATGCATCAACTTGCCATTTCTCTTAGATGCTTATATGTTATATTAGGTACATTTCAAGTACAGTTTCCCATATAAATTACAAGACACCCAAATGTTTGAATAATGCATCTCCCCTAACCAAATGCATATGTATGAAATGAACGCAGAGAAATTTGACAGCTGTACTATAATTTCTCTGAAACGTATATGATGTTCAAACGCTTTAGAAGTAGTGCATTTATTAATATACAGCGCGTGTGGTTATAATATTATAATGAAATTAGCAATTGAAGTGTCATTGCTTTTCAATTAGCAAGATATAATTAATCTTTATACAAACTACTAATTTAAATTAAGAATAATATCCTCTGAAACAGACATTTCCATCACACTTTACTGAAAATTTGAATGGCGTTTAGAATAAATATAAAGTATTATAAACAAAATAAAAATGAAAATTTAATTGAAATATTCCCTAAATTCAAAGCAAACGTTTCCTGATAAAATTAATTTTTTTCTTGAATTGTTGTGCTTTTGTACATACTTTTTATAAAAAAAAATAACTTTTCACGTTTCATCATATATAAATGATATTTTTTCTTCCTTTTTGCTTTTATATAAATGATATATGACATTCTTCTTCATATGAGTGATTTATGATATTCCTTTGACTATAAGTTATAAGTCTTTTCGAATTTGGACTAATTTCCTATTTCGAAAAGTATCTAAATTTTTTTATCACATTTTACATTATGATTTACTTGGGGGAATCTTTACAAAATTATTCAACTCGTTAGAAATTATAAATAGTGAACTTTTATGAATTATTTTAATAACACTTCTCATTAAAATTTTCGTTTGTATTTGTTGTCAGAATTTTGAAGACAAAAATAATACACAATATTTCTATCTATACTTAAGCATTTTCATTCTATGTCCTAGACAATTTATAGAAAGCTATAAGCCATTTTAAGATATAAAATACTTGTAGCCTTATAAGCCAATATAAGCCTTATACTTATTATTTATTATTATTTAATTTACTTAAATTTAAAAAAAAAT
This sequence comes from Trichonephila inaurata madagascariensis, assembly GCA_019973955.1. Classification (NCBI taxonomy): domain Eukaryota; kingdom Metazoa; phylum Arthropoda; class Arachnida; order Araneae; family Nephilidae; genus Trichonephila; species Trichonephila inaurata. Next base: position 91,510 of record BMAV01017530.1, on the reverse strand, counting down.
TGGCCAAATTAAGATTGTGAAATTTACGTTCAACGGGTTTTTAAGAAATTTAGTTAAAAAAAATCTTGAGTAATGCTTAATGAATTATGCACAAAAGAAAATCAATGAGCTTGTTTTTCTGTCAGTAAATTGTACAAAATGGAAACATACAAAATTATTGCAACTAAGTTCAAAGCAAGAGTATATTTAATATGGAGCATGATCCCGTCTAACAGTTATTCAGGCATGGCAATAGTTTTTCATACTCAAAATGATGTGATATTTACTAATTCAATTCACATAAAAAAAAACATTGAAAGAAGTTGGTCGAAAACTTTGTTTAGGTATTTCGAAGTTTCCGATGAGTTTAAGTGCGAAAAATATAATTTTTTTCCCTAAACTTCTGAGAAACATACTCAATAGCACCAACGAAAGTGCTGACCAATTTCTATACTTCTTGTGAAGGCGATTATTCACAAACAGAAATAGATGTAATCTAATATTACTGTCTACTAGAATGCAGGAGTCACCAATTGAACCTGTGTAAGGACGAACAATTAGGAAATTATGGTCTCTACATAACTGAAAGTTAATGATAAATCTAAGGACGATGTAATGGTTAACTGCCATTCGAAGAGATATTTCTCTACACAAATACACTGAATCCAGAAACATATCTATCATGGATATAGCTGGTATAGTAAAGTGTTATAACATGTCAACGATCTTTCGGAGTCACTTTTTAAACTATAGCCTAACGTTATATAACTTGCATTCCTACTGACACGGCTGCATGCCCAATTAAACTTTGAATTTTATTAGCATTATTAAAACACGCGATGCAGAATATCTTACAAGTTTAACCCTCCTTCCTGAAACATACTATACAAAGTAGATCTGGATAATAGCTCTTTAGTGTACTCTACAAGTAAAGATCTAAGGTGGAGCAATATATAACAGCTCCATGTTTCCTTAAAATTGGCTGCAAATAGCAATCATTAAGAAAGCACTCGTATCTTTAGGTCTTCCTTCCTTACACATCCATTGCTATAAAAATTTGCACACTAAGAAGTAAGAGTGGGATTGTTAAAAAACTTGGCTTGAAGGTACGTGTCAGGTGGATAAGTGAATGATTAGAAATTTAATGTGATTGCGCATTGCGTTATGTCACCAGAAAACGTTGAACTTTGTGCTTCTTGGATTATAAAACAGGTAAGCAGAGCTTGTTTGCGCATGTTTAATCTGTTACAGATGGACACTTGTTAACTACAAATGCCATTACGCCGACATTGAAAACAATATGAGCAGCTGTCAGAGTCCTAGATGGGATTAATCATAGGGATGATGAAAACTGGATGGTTTGTTTGACCTTCCACAAAACTGTCAGTTCTCACTCAACAAACTAATAGACGAGAAGATTGTCCCATTATACGAAATACGAGCATAACGCCAACTGTCTCGTTGTCCGGCATCCATACAAGGCCTGGCTGAAGGACAGTAGCTATCACTTGTTTTGAATCGTATACTATCATTGTAAGCATATAAATTAAATAATTTTATATTAACATATCATGTATAAATTTTCGTGTATTGTAATGACATAAGCAAATAAAATTACTTAATTACTTGGTAGCATGAGGGCTCACACAGCCACAAGGCATTTTATTCCAAATTAAATAAACAAAACATTATATTCATTAGTAAAATGTTAATGTTCACAGCCTTTCGCTGAAGAAAGTTCTACTCCCGTTTAAAGTTTAAAGTTCTTGATATGATAGGCTCCTGGGGTAGCTGTCCACTTTTCCCTAGTAGAGTCCAAGGTCAGTTCATTCAAGAAAATGATCCACCAATTCCGGAACTCCGTCTTTCAAAGGGTATCGATGTAAATTTCCCTTGGTTCTTGAGGTGCGGCTGCCCCACAACTACTGCGGAGTGTGCTAAAAGAAAGAAAATTGTGGAATGTAAAATGTATAAGATTGAAGGAGATCGAGAAGATCCTGTCAACATTCGAACTAACCCTTAATACCCCCTGGGTGGGCCATTTTAACGCCCACAATCATCTCTGATTGGCGATCGTAGAAGATCTGCACACAGCTCTCTTCACTTTAGCCCCACTCCGTAGGTGCTTGAAGACAACAGGCTAGCGTGCCTGAAACCAACATCGTTGCCTTTCCTAATTTACTATTCTGGAGGGCTATAAACCACCCTATCACTGACACTGAGGGTGTGCCTTTATCGTAGCACACCAACATTCTTTGTCATTCAAATAGATAGTGATCCACATGTGTGAAGCGATCCGACAAAGGGTATTGTTCATTGAAGCGTTCTTTTTATGATCACTGAGACTAAAATCGTCTGGGTGTAAAATCGAAAGGGTGGCAACATCGAAGCCGTTTTCAGAATCGAATGACATCTGTTTCCCCCTAAGATTGAGAAACGAATACTTGGTTTTTTTTCGGAGATACAATAAATGTTCCATCTTGGCATCCTGGTTACCCTGTTCATCAAAATTGACAAGCATTATCGGGGAGTGTTAGACTAATGAGCCGACATCCCAGTATAATACATTTTATTGAAATAATGCTTTTTTTTTCTTTACTGTCGTTATTCAGTTCAGCGAAAAGAAATTGTATCTTTATTGTTGATTTAATTATACTCTGCCCTGAAAAAGGGAATATGGTCAGAAAAAAATTTCTATGGAATCTTAAATTCTTACTTATTACAATTATTATTAATGCATTGATTAAAATGGGTCTGTCTGTTAAAAGAAAAAAAACCTTTTTGTACTGTGAGCAAGTAAGACTGATGGTTTTGATGTTCGCACTGTACCAAAAGAGTTTTACAAAATGCCTTACAGAAAAAAAATAACCAAATGCAATCAAAGATCAGACATTTCAAAGGAGGAGTAAGGAAGAAAAAAAAAGAATATAATTGAAAACGTTGCCTTCACCGTATGCCTTATCTATACTGTAGTCTATTTACATTATGCAGGGAAATCGAGAATGATGCAAGGAAGCTCAGGCTTGTAAACATCCTTTTGCTGCTGAAATTTCGTCTTTTTTTTTAATCGCTGGATCGACGTAAATGACTGATAAAGAAGATATATTCCAATTGAAAAGAACTACTTTATTGTTCTTTTACGTGAGGACTTTTTCCTTGTCCATTTGTATTTATTATGATGTGAATGAAGCTCCATTGGAATACTTAATGCGTCTTTCTAAGCTGATTTATGGTAAATTTGCATTTTTACTTCTGTTATGCATTGTTAAGTCATGTTTATTGATTGGCAAATTTAATGACTTTGAAAGAATTACCTTCTTTACAACTAACTACTTCATTTATAATGCTGTATTTAATGAACAAGAATCAATGTTCCAGATGTTTCTTTATCGAAAGCAAAAGAATAAAGAAAAACATTCAAATTAAATTGTTTGTTAAATTTTTACATAGCAATTATCATATAATTACATTACTTTTCATGTTCTTTCTTTTTAAAAAAAAATCCACAGACAGACATTTGCAGATATAAAATTGACAAGCATCGCAATTCACCTCTGAAATACAGTTATAAATATAAAACAATAAATGAAGCATAAAGTTATTTGGCATCAATAAAAACTAAAAATGAAATAAAATGCTTTGTTCTATATTGGAACTTCGGAAATCTCTCCTTATATTTTATATCTCATTTTTTATGCAAATATCTCCAATATGTTTTAGAGGTCGTTAATAGAGTTGGAACAATGTTTCATGAATGAGTGTTTTTTCCCATTCCAGAGCTCGGCAACTTAACTGACAGTCTGGAAAGTCGTTTCTAGCAATGCATTACAAGTACAACTAAACACATTTCTTATTTATTTTTTTTTACAAAAATCTGTTATTTTAATCTTATTAGGCTTTTGTAAGAAAATGTAACTTTTTTTTTTTGTAAATTCTGCTTGAGATGTTAGAAATGTAGAATTCAATGAAAACACTGTTTAAAGCATAATTCTTGTAAGTTCCACATACTGATGATTATTCTTGTTAAACTGACGTTGCACCTGGCATTTGTACAACCGGAATATATGGGAAATGGAACGTGAAGACATTCTTTATATAAATTAATGTTGCTTATGATAGTGAAGCATTTGTAAAAGCACCAGACACAAATTTAAATTTCGTATTCTTTTAAGCCAAACTCGATAAAAAAAGATATTGATTGATTAAAGGCGCTTTATAAGGAAACACGATAGTTAATGGTGATTTAACTATGAACAAAAAGGACATTCTCCTATTTTCTTCCCTTCAACCTCATAAAAATAAATTTTAAGTCACTTTAATATATATGAGCCTCTCTAAAACCCCTTCTACATGGAAGGACTTTAATAGTACTAGGACTCTAACCTCAATAGAGATGAGTGTGTAAATTATAAAATGTTTCCAAGTTTAAGGTAGTAAACTAATTACCGTAAAATCAGACGTATAATGCGCACTTTTAACACAAAAAATAAGATCGAAATTTACGGGTGCGCATTATACGGCGGGTATAAAAATGAGAGTTTGAAAAATGGAAAAAGATGAGCATAGGAAAAAAAATTAGATTTCTATATTTATCGAAATACTGTTTATTTAAAAAAATGACATTTCTTATGAACTTAAAGGGTTGTATTTCTAGAAGTATACTACCTTTTCAAAAGCCTGCAATAATACCTCGAATAAATGACTTTAACATACGAGCATTGCATGAGTGCATTCCAAGTTTCTTCGTAAAAAGGGGGTGCGCGTTATACGCCGGATTTTACGGTAAATTTCTTATTAGAAGTTTTAGCATTCAAGAATTGCATATATATTTTTTTCATATAAAGTAAAGTATTTACATTGCTATTTTTGTTATCAATCATATCCTGGCATTCGGTGAGGGGCCGCTTTTGTAAGGTTCTTTTACTTTATTTTATATTCTCCCCCTCCCCTTTTATCAAGAATTATAAGGGGGGGGGGGTCCCACATCCAGGAACATTTTGTACGAATGAATTCGTTTTGTACATAAAAAAGTATCTTCTCGGAATATCGGTTTGCAGCTCAAAACCCCTTGGGTGAGCTCAATTCTCCAGAGTAAGTAATCTAAATAAGTGGACAAATTGAGTGAATAGTTATTATTTGTCTAGTCAGCGCAATATTCTTTAGAAAGGTTTTGTAAAACACACTGTTCCTAGCTTAAATACAATATCTAGAAATATAAGAAAAATATTTTAAAACTATGGTAAATCTTGATAAAAACCCTCATGCACTTTCTACGAATAAGAATGCTTTTAAAATTTTCTTACTAAAAAAAGGTTTAAGGTATCTGACTACGTTCGGAACCGTGATTTTAAAAAAAAGCATAAAGGGATAACTTTCATGATATTTAATTTCACATAGATTAGACTGCATGTACAAAATTGTTTTAAGGACATTTTGACAAAAAAATATTTAAATACAATATTTCGACAAAAAATTAACTTAGAATAATCTTTTTTTCAAAATGTTATTCTTTTGGGAAGAATGCTTCTATTATAATAATATTTTGCCTATATATAGTTCAGACCTCTTTACAGAGGCTCAACTATGATTTTTGAAAAATTCACATTAGTTTCAGAGTTACAACCAATTTTAATAATTATCGGCGTTTTTATTCTTAAAATTTCTCCCCTCTGTAGTCTTAAAATATGGATAAACCCACTTCTAAGCTATATATTTCAAAAATTCTAGTTGAACCTCTGTAGAGAGGTCTGAGCTATAGACAGGCAAAATATTATTACAATAGAAGCATTTTTTATAAATAGAGAACATTTTGAAAAAGGGTTATTCTAAGTTAATTTTTTGCCAAAATATTGTATATAAATAAATTTTTTTTTGTCAAAATGTCCTTAAAATAATTGTATACACGTATTCTAATCTAAGTGACTCTAAATATCATGAAAATTATCCATTTATTCGCTTTTGCAAAATCCCGGTTCCGATCGCAGTCGGATACCTTAAGTTATCTATTATAGCAAAGTCAAATTAGTAAAAAAGGATGAGACAAAAAAAGTTGTTTTTAATATAACAATCATAAGAATAAAAAAATTATGACAAAAATGTCTCGTACAAAAAGAAATATTAATACCATATCCTAAATGCCTTTTATCTCCGCGAGATGACTTACACAACTATATATCTTACTTTACCAAATGATTAATCGACGGTTTTAAGCTTCAGAGCCTTAACTAGTGCCTCTCAGAAATAATCATGTAAGCGTCAAATTGTTATTTGGCAAGGAAAGATCTTCCGATAATGCAATGTATTTCACTCTAAGCTTTCAGAAATAAAGTTATTCATTTGATAAAGACTTTTGAGAATGCACGTATTGAACTTTGCTTCCGAATTTAAGAAACATTCATTCAGTTTTAGATAGTAGAATATTTATTTACAAAAGGGACGAGAATTAGAATAACAGCAGGTAATGAAACGTTAAGAAAGTCATTTGACGTTAAATTTTATTTAATACATTAGATCTTGTAAGTAAACTTAAGTTTTCAGAGTAAAATACTAGCAATACAATTTATAAATTTTTCCGTATTACTTAAAATGAAAAGAAATTAAATCACTCATTAATATTGAAAAACGAATTCATTTTGTAAACTTAAATATTTAAGTTGAAGATATTACTTATGCTTTGAATATAATTCTTTATTATTGAATACATTTCAAGTAAGATCAAAGGAGGAAAGTTAAAAGGGATTTTTAAATATTTATACGTTTAATTGAAAATAACCTATAAAACAAAGAATTAGTATAAATTAAAATAATAGAAAATCATTCAAAAATCGTTCAGAAAATAATTAAAAAGAATCAAAAACTTTTAGAAATTATTTCCTTATTCTTTATTTGACGATAGATGAGAAATTTTAAAAACATAATTACTGTATATTCCTGCACACTTATACTTTCAAAAAATATGTTTTAATTTTTAGATGCATTTGCCGTATAACGTCTACCATTTTAACCCTAGTAACCCCCCAAAGCTGATAATTATAATTTCCCGTGTTTTTTTTAATATAAATTCAATACTGTGAAATTAATTTCTAAGTGTTTCAAAGATAGAATTATAGAATCATTAGATTAACAATGGAGATAGGGGTGAATCGTTTTCATTTCGACTGAAAAGTTACGATATTAGTTACAAATAGTTTTCGACTATAACTGGAAATAATAAATATATCACATAGCTAATGAATAATTAAGATGATCAAAATTTAATTGCTGTCTTACACTATTATATTTATTTTTCATTTCATAAAAACTTAATTAGTATTTATCATTTCGTATGGTGTGTGTGTGTGTGTGTGTGACACCTACTGAGGTATATATAATTTGGACAAATAGATCAAAGAAGGTTGTTTACATAGAACAAAATTTTCTTCAGACTTTTTACTTTTGTACATTAGTCTATTTTGCGGTAAAGGCTTCCACCAGGCTTAAGCATGACAATTATTTACTGAAAGATCTTGAGGTGCGAGCTAATTGGTTTCTTCTTTAAATTTATTGATTCTGTGTCTAGCTCTTACAAATTGAAAATATTTACATCAGACATTAAACGTAAAGGAAAGCAATGTGAATCACTAATGTGAAAGTTTGCTAAAGAATTTGTAATTAAATCGAATCCTAACATGTGTCAGGATTCTATTGGAATCTAAGAACTTATACATATTTCACATTCTTTGAAATATCTTGATAAACTCGACTTTTCGAATAACTTGACGAATAACTTGATAATCGACTTTCCTTTCTTTTGTTTCTTTTCATTTATTTATTTTTGGAAAAAAATATTGCTATTTTTTTTTTCAAGTTGGAAATTTTTAACTAAGCATTTGACAATGTTCTACTCAATCAGACTGTATATCGATAAAGACAATATTCAGATTACTTTTGAATGTTCAATTTCAAAAGTTAACCAAATGCTCCAAAATATGTTTAAGAAAAATCAACCTTTAAATGGACAAAATCCAGGCTCGCACATTTTCAGTTTTTGAATAAATTTCATTTATACTTCACAGTAAGTATCCTTAAATGTTTTTAACATTGAGAATTAGAAAAAATCTTTAACTCTATCATTCCGTTTTTGGATAAGACATATTTTAGTTTGTCTGTTTATTGTTGTTTGAATAGAATGCAGCTGTTGTTTTTTTTTAGAGTTCTTTTGAATCAAAATTGAATAACCGGAGAGAACAGTTTTATTCAGTGTTTATTAAAAATATCAAAGACCACGTAATGAATGATGGAGTTACATAAAATATTGATGCAAGTATGTGTACTTCCAACAAAAGTTCATTCGCTAAAATCAAGATTTACAAAAAATACCGGAAAATTTATTTTATATTTAAGTCTGTAGTGAGAATTGTCGTGCATTTAAAAACGACATGGCTATCGAAATATAGTGAAAAAAATCAAAGCATGATTTTTGACTTAAAATCTACTGCAAAAACTATGATATTTTTAGCCAATTTTGTGTGTGTGGAATGATTGATGGCAAAATGTTCCGTCCCAAATCAATATCAGATCTATTCCGATACGTCAAGTATTTGTAAAGAATTAATGTCTTTAAAATTGTAGAAACCTAACAAAACATTAACTGGAAAGCCACAATAAAACCAAGATAACTTCGAATTCAACCATAGAAAAGAGGATTTGGGCATCTGTCAAATCGAGAAAAAGGTATAAAAGATGAAAGAAAAAGGGCGTTTGACTGATCAACAAGAACCAAAATTGAAGGACCCAGAAGTTTTTTTAAGACGTATGATTCCATATTTACTTTCATAAACTAAGTTTAAAGCTTTAAACACTTTTTACTATGGTTTATTTTCATTCGAGTGCATTAATTTTCAAAAAGTAATTTACTTTGACATTAAATAAAAACCTACTGAAATAAAAAATGCCCTTGTGACGGGGCTTTATCGCGCCTTCTCACTAACCCTCTTGGGGAATCTTTGGGGCCAGAAGGGCATTATTTGAATCCAATCCTCTCAAGAAAAAACTGCGATATACAGATTAGTGAATAGATATATAAGGGAGCTTTAACATTCGCGAGTGAGTCGAATAGAAGTCGGATAGTATTATAAGAGAAGAAGAATAGTAGAAGAATATAGAAGAAGAGATAGAAAGCTGAGGAGCTGATTGTCGTGAGATATTGGTAAGAGATTAATTATAGAAGTGTAATTATAGAACAGACTTTAGCTTATTAAAGAATCTACAATATATATTCTGAGGTTAATTTCTCATAAAGATAGTGATTAGGATTTAAGCGCTGTTTATTTAGAATTGATAATTACGTAGTATAACTCCTGATCATATCCCTCTAATAAGACTTGTGTTGCGTTGATAAAAATAGATTTAGATATAATAAATTGGTTTTATTATGTAGAATTTGGGTGGTCTCAGTCATTTATTCCTACAAATCTGGGTTGCGGGGATGAGGTGATGATATCCCCGGGCCGCGGGGTATCACACAATTTACAGAAACTACACGCTACATAATGTAAAAAAAAAATTTTCATACTTTTAATCTTTTTATTTAAACAATTAAGGGGATACATTGAAATCAATTTGTCTAAATTAGGTCAAACAATCAAAGAAAAAAAAACCTTTTTAGCCTAAACTATTCAGTACATTTTTTCCCGTTATTTCAGATATCACTAAATTTGAGAGTTTTGTTAACAAACTCCATTATTATAATAAATTTTGGTTCGTTAGTGTTCACATTCCAATAGCAAATATAAATTTATTGTACTTATACTTTTAATAAATATTTAAAAAATTATTTTATGAATTTTAATATTGTCGATTTAAACTCTTAGGAAGTTTTATTCTACATTGTTTGACATATTTCTGACTCATATTTCATGTACATCTGTTAAAATATTGTAAGAAAAATTGCCTTTTAAAATCATTTCATAAATCTTTAAATTTTTGCTTAAGGTATCCGAATACGTTCGGAATCGTGATTTTAAAAAAACGCATAAATGGATAATTTTCATGATATTTAGTGTCACTTAGATTAGAATATATGTATAAAATCGTTTAATCGCATGCATAAAAAATTTTAAGGACATTTTGAAAAAAAAATTATTTAAATACAATATTTTGGCAAAAAAGTAACTTAGAATAACCTTTTTTCAAAATGTTCTCCTTTTATAAAAAATGCTTCTAAAATAATAATATTTTGTTTATATAAAGTAAAGACTTGTCCAGAGAGTCTGGACTATTTTTTTGAAAAATTCACATTATTTTCAGAGTTACAACCAATTGAAATAATTATCAACGTTTTTTCTTTCTTAAAATTTCTTCTCTCTGTTGTCGTAAAACATGGAAAAAACCCACTTCTAAGTTATATATTTCAAAAATTCCATTTCAGCCTCTGAGCAGAGGCCTAAGCTATATGCATGCAAAATATTATTATAATAGAAGCATTTTTCGTAAAAGGAGAATATTTTGAAAATGGGTCTTTCTGTGTTCATTTTTTGTCAAAATATTGGACTTAAATAGTTTTTTATTGTAATAATATTCTTAAGACAATTTTATATATATTTTCTAATCTAAGTGACACTCAATATCATAAATACTATCCATTTATACGCTTTTGTAAAATCACGGTTCCGATCGTATTCGGATACCTTAAAAAAGTTATATGAATTTTGTCTGTGTGGTATTTTGAGCATAAATCCTGTTTTGAACTCAATTAAAGACAAGTCATATTTTACATATTACATTTATGTAGGTTGTAAGAAAATAATTTGAAAAAATTATTAAATAAAATATTTTTATTAAAACCGTACCATATCTTTATGGAACTATTGAGTTTTTTTAAAAAAAAAGTTTTAAATATATTACATTAAAAATTCCTACGTTTGATTCGATTTATTTTAAAATGCTTCGTTTTACAAATAATATAGTTAACTATATAACTACATTTATTGCAACTAATGGCGACTTACTTTTACAAAAAACATTCTGATCGATGTAAATTTGCTTAGTTTTTCCTACTGAAAATGTCTTTATTTTTCTGGGTACAAAAATTTCAAATATATTTTGCAGTACCTTACATTTTTATTTGAATAACTGATTACTTCCTTTAAAATCCGTAAAAAAAAACCAAAACATGTATTTATTTTTTTTTTCAATTATTGATGACCAAACTAAAATTGCTTGCACTTTCTGGTACTGTGAGATATGATTGCTATCTCTAAGAAATCCTTATAAATAAATCTGAAGATCTGTAAAATACACCTCATAATTTAACGATAATAATTATAAGTTTTCGAACAATTTAGGTAAATGATGCATATTTCACTGTAACTTCATCTACAATTCTCAAGCTGCAGTAATTATTACTTAAGAGGATCCTTGAAAAACAATTTATTGAAATGCGTAACATAATATTGGATTAAGTAATGACACATTTGCACACGATTCTTTTCTTTGCATTCTATATTCCGTTTTAAGGAATATTCAACTGTTCTACATCCCATTACAATAATTTAGGGGTTCTATTTCTCTTAAATTTAACCGTAGAACTTTGTAAGCGTATGAAGAGAAATAGTACATCCCCCGTTTATTGTTACTTAACAACTCCACAAGTACAACTAAACGAGTAAAATATTTCATCAAAATATGATTTCTTCTTATAATTATTTTCTCTTTTAATTTGTTTATTTTCAAACCACATTACTGTTGTTCCTACAGTACATTTGGCAAATCAATGGAAAAGAAGAATTTTCGAAATAAGTTGAAAACTATATCTAATTGTGTTTTGGATAAGAACTATATAAAGAATGTAAGTATCGTAATATGGGTTAAAAAATTTTAATTTTCAAAATGTTTCTGAAAGCACATAGATCATTGATAGCTATTAAATCATTTTATATAAATAAAAATTCTTCAGAAAAGATCATTTTCTAAGCGTTCTTATTTTCTGTGATTTTAAATATATATATATATATATATATATATATAGCTGTATTTATAACACAATCAAAACTTTCAAAAATCATTAATAGATATTTTTCTTATAAGGATATGAATAACTTTAATATTTTAAGGAAGCTTTAAAATATTTATTTATCTTGTACAAATATATATTTAAGTCTTCAAAAGGTAACTTATTTAAGCACTTAAAAAAATCTAGGATATATTTTACAAGTTTTTAACTGAATTAATGTTATTTTAACTTAAAACAAGAAATCAACATTTCTTTAATCCTTTCTTAACTTACAAATTGTAATACCGTAAATTACAGACTATAAACAAAAGGAGTATAGATAGGTGATACTTTTTTAATTCCACTCTTATATTGAAAACCTTAGCATTACTTTTATGTATGTACATATTATCTTACTTAAGAGTAATGCAAGTAATTATTTTAATTATTATTTTTACAAATAATTTTGGAATAAATGGCAGTAAAGTCATGATTTATCAAGGGTATTTATGTGACTGGGCTGTAATTTAAATATTGTTATTGTGACTCATTTAATATCTTGGTTAATTCTTAAGAGCAAAATTTTAAGTTTCATAGGGTTTTTTTATAACATTATTTAGAACATTAAGTGCAATTGAATACCTACAATCAATACAATGTAATATTCATGAAAAAAATTTTCATTCAACTCTAAAAAACATAAACCTAGTGAAAAATGCCCACCTTCTTTAAACATCCGACTCTTGCTCTTTCAATAACGTACTTACTTGTTAAGAGGTTTATATCTTCACAAGTCAGTTTCTACAAAAAAAATTATGCATGACAATATGAAATTGATAATAAATAAGAAACGAATTCCTTTCTAAATTAACACTATGCAAAATATGTGTGTTTTTGTGTGTGATGCTTAAAAATAATTCAGAATGCCTCTGTCTGAACTTCCCGCTTTAATTTCAAAGAAATGTTTGTAATTGTTGTGTGGTACTAAAAATATTCATTTTAAATAAAAAGCGAGCATAAACATTTTATTAACCAGCTTTATTTTGAGGGAGTTCCTTTAAAATATAATTAAAATACTTCTTCCACTAGTATTGTCAAGGTACTGTCGTAAAATTTAGCCATCAAACTTTCATAGTTCTCTTGCATTTTTATGGATTTTGAATTTAATTTCCTATTTATTTTAGTACTTCTTTATTATCTTCTTAAGCATTTTTCTTCCAATAACGTCGTTCATGGCCAACAAGAATGGAATGCTCTTTTAGTTTCCAGTCATCTTAAAGAATATAGTCGATGCATCTACATTATTGTTAGATAAATAGAACATACACGTATAATTGCTTTTGAGGTAATAAAATTGTTTTTTTATTAGTAAATTACTAACGAGGAATTGGGAAGTTTATAATAAAATGTAAATTACAAAAAGTCTTAACTAAAAATAACAAGAGTTAGTTAAAAAACACAATATGCGCTTTACTTCTTGTGACACTAGAAAAATAATTTTAATGATTTAATGCCTAATGTAAATTCAGAATGAAATTAAACGTCACATCTATACGGAAAAACATACAGAGCAATAAAAATATTCCACAGATATTTAGTTACCTTCTTTTTTTTCTGTTAAAATAAGGCTTTTACCCCATTCCTTTCCAAATTTCAAAAAGAAAATAATCTATGACTGTATTATCAAAAGAAAAAAGCAACGCAAATATTAGATTCAATGCATTTACAATACGAAACAAGATTAAAGTTGTTTTTTTTTAACTTTACCTTTTAAGCTCTTTCTCTCAATTTCTGCTTGACATACTTTCATGAGATGAAACCAAATCCAATTTCGCTAACCATTTATTGTAAGATATATGAAAATCCACTTATTTCCGCTATACTTTTTGAAGAGGGATTTATAATTTGGGGGTACTTTTCCAGTCTGCAGGTTTAATACTCGTATTTCATGGAAACGTAAAACTTATTACTTTTACAAGTATTTCTTATTTTTACATATGCATTTAACATATTTATTGCTGTGGATAAATTTAAAATTATTTAAATATAACAGCAAAAAAGGAAAATGCAGGATGGTTTTGTGTGTTGTGTGTTTTTTTTCTTTCCCTTAAAGTTTGTTGACAATAAAAGTTTAAAGCTCCAGTTAAACAAATTATTCAGAAAAAAGGAGAGAAAATAGGTCATAAGAAATGCTAATATATTTTGAAATATATAATGATATTAGTGAATTTATTTTACCTGCCGGATGGTATTTTTTACATGAAATGCGCTTTTAATTTATACTTCTTACTTACTCAGAAGCTTTACAGCATTAAATAATTTAAAAAACCTTTGTTTCCTCATTCATGAAACAGATATGAAAACCTAATATTGCAATATTAGAATGACACAGACGTTAAATATACAAACATATAAAAAAAATAGCATTATTGTATTAAATACTCTTTATATAATCAAATAATGATTAAAATTACTTCCATTTTTTATCTAAAAAAGTGTATTCAATTCTTACTATTAGTTCGCAATCTCCTTATATCTTGTTAAAATTTTCAATCGTTAATAAAATGCATTTTAAAGCACTCAATTGATCTGAAATTTTAAATGCCCGATTATTTTGGATGAAATATGGTAATTTAATTATAATTAATAAAAATTAATTAACTAAAACTAATTATTCAAAGAATTACAAATGCAGCTACATTGTCATCATTTTTAGCGACTTAGCGACCATTTTCGTGTTTTTTCTCACATTTCAAAGCTCTCATTTGAGCTGAAATTTTTTATACATGATTGTTTTGGATGGCAATACGATATTTTAATCATAATTAGTAAAAATTAATTGCCCCTTAATGTTGTGATTCTGTCATATGTATATACATATTTATATAAATTGTAACTATTTAATAAAATGTAGCTAAAATAAAATATTTCTTTGTTGACCTAAATAGGAATTAACTTATTTTTTTTAAAATTACTTGTTTTTGTTCATGGTTTAAAAATGTCAAGGAATTAAAAATGATAATTACATTTGTGTGTGTGTTTCAACTAATTAAACAAAAATTCTTTAATTTTTTAAGACAACCTTTAAATTTTTTTTTCAATTAAGACATTTCTCTTTTTTGTAATTATATCATAATTTTTCTACCAGAGACAAGGAAAAATAATTTGTTCCAAACAATGCAAAATGTCAAGTCATATTATTCAATTCAATTGTTATTTTTAGAAGCTTTAATCAATTTTAAGTAATAAAACGAGTGAAGTTGGGTTGAGTAAATCCAAGCTTCTTACATAAATAATGGGAAAAAGAGAAGGTGTTTGGAAAATTAACAGAGAGGAAATAATATTAAGTAGGGAAAGATAATCATATCGATAAGAGAAACTTTCTTGCGAGTTTTTTTTTTTTTTTTTTAAAATTTAAATTTCAAAGAACGTTAGTAACTGTAAATGCTTACAAGATCCACCATTTTACTAGGTCAATTAAACAAAATTCATCTAAAGCTTAGTTGCGAAGTTCAATTTTCCTTAACCGTTTTTAATAAAGAGTATTGGAAAATTAATGCTTTATACTTTCCCTGTTATCAACAAGGAAAAGGGTTTTTACTTTGGAATTTATTTAATCAGTGTATTTCGGGAACATTCGCATGTACTTAAGGTATCCGACTACGTTCGGAATCGTGATTTTGCAAAGAGCATAAATGAATAATTTTCATCATATTTAATGTCACTTAGATTAGAATACATGTACAAAATTGTTTTAAGGACATTTTGACAAAAAAAATTTATTTAAATACAGTATTTTGGCAAAAAATTAACTTAGAATAATCTTTTTTCAAAATGTTCTCCTTTTGTGAAAAATGCTTCTATTATAATAATGTTTTTCCGGTATATAGCTCAGACCTTTCTACAGAGGCTCAACTAGAATTTTTGAAATATGTAACTTAGAAGTGGGTTTATCCATATTTTTACGACAACAGAGGGGAGCAATTTTAAGAAAAAAAACGCCGATAACTATTTCAATCGGTGGTAACTCTGAAAATAATGTGAATTTTTCAAATATTCTAGTTGAGCCTCTGTAAAGAGATCTGAGCCATATAGAGGTAAAACATTTGAATAATAGAAGCATTTTTCACAAAAGGAGAACATTTTGAAAAAAGATTATTCTAAGTTCATTTTTTGTCAAAATATTGTACTTAAATAATTTTTTTTTGTCAAAATGTCCTTAAAACAATTTTATGCATATATTCTAATCTAAGTCACACTAAATATTATGAAAAATATCCATTTATGCGCTTTTTTAAAATAACGGTTCCGAACGTAGTCGGATACCTTAAATAAAGAGAGATCAATAAGATCCTCATAGTCATAAAAACAAACAGAAAATTTTTAAGTATTCATATCGTTTCCAAACCCTTTTTAGAAAAATTCCTTCGATAACAAAAAAAATCTTAGACATCATTAATAATATGTTACTGTTTATACCTATGTATTGAAAGTTTCTATTTCAACATTATATTGGAGATTAATAGACAGTTCAAGATAGCCTTTAATTTCTTTTTTTTTCAGCCCTAAGAATATGTCTTATTTCAATATAAAAATAAAAAATTATTCTGTTGTTGTTGTTTTTTTAATTTAATATATCATTGAGGCACATGTATCACCTTGATAAAAGCAAATTAAAATCTTAGAATTAAAAGAACAGCAGTGATCATGAAATTATTCAAACAGAAGTGCTCTACGGTAGAAGCCATTGCTATGGTTATGTAGAAGAAACAATAGTTTATATTTAACAATGCTTACAATATAAGCAAGTAGATTATAAAGTTATTTAAATTAATCTTCTTTTTATTCTAGTGCCATATCAAGACCACAGTGAAATTTATCAGCCATATTTCTAAGGTAACCAGTCATCCTCCTTTAGAAAGGACAATCCTCCTTTTATAGGTTCTGTCCTCGAAAAGTGTCCTTCTACTTGTCCTCGTTTTCAATATTTTAAAACGGATCAGTTAATCTCTATTCAGAGATGAACCAAACATGTTTCCAATATTTCGAAGAATGGTCTGAAACAAATATCACAGGAAAAATAGAAAAATTTTGTTGAATTTTTATCGAAAGAAATGTATGATATTAAAATCGATGACAATTGTCTGTTTGAATAAATTAGAACACTGAATGTATATTTAAATTCTAATAAATTGGAATAATTGATAAATGAGCACGCAGAAATTGATAAAAGATAGGTGGAAAAATTTAACCATTTCAAAAACGAACATTTTTTCTATGATAATTTAGTTATTTTTGTTGAATTTACGTTGTGCTGACCTGGAACTAATGCAGAAATTGAAAGAGTTTTTTCCAGTTGGTAATGAATTTTGGACAAGTGAGAAATCAAGATGGAATGTTGATACTTTAGCTGGAGTACTTACTGTGTAAAGCTCAATATAACAGTATATTTTTTGGTCTGAAATTTCCGATGTATTAGAAAATGATATATTAACCAAAAAATATTCGATGGGAAAATACTCGTTTAAGTAAATAATCAAAAGGAATGCAAGCGAAATTAGCGTATTTTTACTAGAATTAAAAAAGTTTTTCAACTCTACGTTGTAACTTTTTCTTAAATTCTTCGTGCGTGACCTCCTTTTCATTGTAAAAAAACCGGTCACCTTAATATTACTAAAGTTGTAATGGTGTCTAAATTAATTATAGAACAATTTTATTATTACGTTATTTATAGCCATAATATGATCTCATCACCTCAAAATATTAGAATGCCCTATACAAGTACCTTAGTTTTAAAATAACTTTGATTTATGTATAATAGCTCATAATATTCAATGCATTGTGCATTATTAATTTTTAGTGTCTCTTAGAAAGCATATAAAAAGATAAATAATAGAAAGTGTTTAAAAAAATATATTGTTAAACTAAGATCTATACAATTTATTTCAATTCTTCGAACTATTTTCGATCCTCTTGTGTTTATACTGCCAAGCTCATGCTCGATGTTGTTTTAGAGCAGCGCTACTCAACCTGCGACCCACCGAGCCTCGGCCATGACCTATTTCTCTGAGAAATTCAGTTATTTAAGAACAATGTATTAAAATTTGGAGGGGAAAAGGCTTTGACAAGAAATCAAATATATCAATTTTGCTTTTTTGCTGTCGATGTCGTCCGGCTTCGAACTGATATTATTTTCTATTTGTAATGGTTACGGTTAGCGATAACAAACAACAGTAAAGCAGCGACAATTTTACGGGTGAAATTAATTTTTAACAATCTTTCATACCTTGCGATCGAAAAATATTCAAATAATTTCGAGATTGATTGTTTTGTAGTGAAAAACAAACACGGATTAGTACTTGTTTGATTTGTCACGAAAGTGCTGTATTTAAAACTACCAGTAAACAGGAATCATTCAATGCCACTTTTCTTTCCAGATCTCCTTCAAGAGATTTAAATAGACTTTATTGAATATTCTTTGCAACAGCAACAAAGTGTTTTTTAGTGGTAATGTCACAGCATTAACAAAGCTATCCTATGAAATTTATTGTATTATTGGTAATCATATGAAACCGTTTACTGATGCAAAAATTGTGAAGGGGCGTTTCTTAAATTCTTTTAATTTAGTGTTACAGACAAAAATAAAAATATATAAAAAATAATTATTAAAAAAGCCACACAGGAGTCATAATATTTTGATCGATTTTCCACATTTTAAATTTCCAATGTTATCATGGTCTTAAAGCATCCCCCTCCTCCTCCCCTTTTAACCTCATGTTGCGGACCACGAGAAATAGCTAACATAAGTATGCGGTACTCTTGAAATGGCTGACATATGTATGAGGCCCAGCAGAAAAAAGGTTGAGTATCCCTATTTTAGAGTTATCGGTTCATGTCCTGTTTTGTTCATCCATCGGTTCATTTACTAAAAACGCATATGGCATAGGCTTGATGTATGTTAAAACTTTTGAGACCCAAAGTTCATACGGTGGCATTGTGTTATATTTCGAAAATGGGAAGTCAGCCCTGGTGTCAACCTCCTAAACTGAACGTGATGAGTACGACTTAGGGCCAAAAATCTGACTTTGCAGGGGGAGCCTAATTTTCTCCGTTACGCCTCTGAACAAAGCAGATGTATATTTCAAGTACTTATTTTTTTTTTTTTTTGAATTCCTACTATTAGCTCACACTCTCTCTATATATATTTATTTATTTATCTTGGTGGAATTTTCAATCTTTAACAAAATACATTTTAAAGCGCTCAATTGAGCTAAAATTTTATATACATGATTATTTTGGATGACAATACAATAATTGATTAAAACTAATTATTTGAAGAATTACAAATACATACATGTTGGCATCATTTTTGGAGACTTGCGTCACAACTTAAAAAGGTTTTTTTCTCACGATATAAAGCATTCAGTTGAACTGAAATTTTATGTACACGATTGCTTTGGATGACAATATGATGCTTTAATGATAATTAATAAAAATTAATTATCACTTACTGTTGTGATTCTGTCACATGTATATACATATTTATATTAATTGTAACTATTTAATAAAAAGTAGATAAAGTTAAATTTTTCTTTGTTGATCTAAGTAGGAATTGACTTGGTGTTGGACTTTTTGAATGTGAATGAGGTCATGGACTTGGTCTAGCTTGGCTAGACATGGAGATGAGCAACAACAACAACAGGAATTGACTTAGATTTTTTTTTAATATTACTTGTTTACATACATATTTTGTATACATATTTATAAACAAAGAAGGCATTGAATTATGTTTTCTTGCCATCTAAATAACAGAATTGAAGATTTTATAGTTAAACCATTTTGTAAAAGTATCAAATATTACCTACAATACATATATTTTACGATATGTATATTGAATTTTTCATAATATTGCAATACGTTTCACATCGACTACCGAATTCTATTTTTAAGTTACTAGAACTTTATGTAACTAGATCATTTGGAGGATTTAGAAATTTAATTACTTTCGAAAATGTAATAGCTCTAAATTTTTTAAAGTGATTTTACCAAGCTATGCAAAATTTATTTTATTATGAAGTATAATAATATTTTAAAATTAGATGTTAGTTGTCTTTGAAATTACTCTGAATCCTCTCTTTAGAACTTCAACTGCCAATTTTCGAAAAAGTAATTTAATTTTACAAATCTAAGAATGTGCCCGAAGAGAGGATTTCGATTCGAGAATTATTTCTTTTTAATTTTTTCTTCTGATTTTTTAAATTCACGTATCACCAGCATATCATTAATAATTGATTTAATACATATAGTCTTCCCGTGAAAGAGTTTAACATGCAATAAATTTGTTAAGATACAAAGTTTTTACATAGGTATGGAAAGGAAATTTGAAGAACGGGGTTATCACTAGATCTTGGTTCAAAAGTAAAAGATCCTTTTCAAACAACTTTTCTATTGCTTTAAAATACTACGATAATAAATAATAAGAAAAATTCAATCAATTCGTGAAGTTACACCTGAATATCAAAATAAGCAATATCTTAATTTTCCCCAAATCAATATTAAAAGTAAACATCAGAGTTTTAAGACTTTCACATTACATCACAATTAAATTTTAAGCTAAAACCTTTTTATGTATTTTATGACTCATTACAAAGCACTCAATTCTTGAATTATTAAACTTTATAATCAATGCATCACTTTTTTTTGTACTATGGTAAAATCAATGCAAAGTGTACATATATGCTTGAACATTAATTTTCTCGTTAAAAAATATCGGTTATAAACATTATGATCGATGTATTAAACTTATTATAATTAAGAATTGATTAAATTCGTTCTCTCTGAAGATTTTTTGACATTATGTTTATTCTAATTTTGTTCGCTGAATTATTTCACCTGTTTTGAAACTATAGATGTTATAGAAGGCTATTGGCATAGCCTCTAAATAATAATAAACTATGGTTAACGAACTATGGAAACTATGGTTATGGTAATTATTCACCTCGGTTAGCAATAATCAACACACGTCCTGGTCGAATGACAAGGTCGATGTCTGAGAAGGTACTGAATATGTGTAACTAATCTTCAACGCATATTCAGTCATGCATGTAAATATTTCATGCTCAGTTCGGTTTAATATTCCACGCTCCTCATCATTTCGCTCGGAAATTTTGATGGGATCATAACTCAATAGCTGGATCCTATTTACACTTTACTGGTCACGCAACTCAAGACACTAAGCACTAAGCTAGCACTACCCTATTGAAGGAGAACACAATAAACAAAGGAATTTTTAACGTAGACTGAGAAATATTTGATATAAATTTATTTCTGGCTGATCATTAAGATAGAAGCTTAAATAAAAGAAATAATTTTATGAACTGCTATGTGTATGATTACAAGTATGTCATATGAGAAATGTTTGTGTTTCTATCTTAAAACAAGTAATACAAAAATAAATTATTTTTAAGTCAATTCCTACTTATGTCAACAAAGAAAAAATTTTATTTTAGTTAAATTTTGTTAAATAATTACAATTAATATAAATATGCATAGACATATGATAGAATCACAATACTAAATGGCAAAATACCTTTTAAATTAACATTAAAAACTTTTTAACCACATTAAATTTGTAAATTACATTTTTCATTAAAAGTTGAACATAATAGGTAAGAATTTATCTTAAAACCAATGTAAAAAGAATGCTGACGTCTAACTAGCATATGATTATTCAAGTTAAGTTAAATCTGCATCGCAAAATTAACAAAAGCTGTTTTATTCAATGGTGCTGCCATCTAGAGGAATAGTATAGACTGAAATATATATCTTAAACTATAATTAATTAATTAAATTTAA
>BMAV01017530.1:57992-69305 GCA_019973955.1 Trichonephila inaurata madagascariensis | reverse complement strand
GTGTGTGGGACGTTGTTTGTGTGAGATTGTGTGTGTGTGTGTGTGTGTGTGTGTGTGTTTGAAAAACTGTATTTACATTAAGTGTCATCTACTACAAGTTTTAAAAAATGTATTCGAAATTGAGTGAATGAATAAAAAGTGTTTTATTAGCGATTGAAAATTTGAACAAGACATATAAATAATTATATATAGGGAGAGTGTGAACTCTAATAGCAGGAATTCAAAAATAAAAGCGAATAAAGAAATATTTTTTATGAAGTCTTCTAAAATGCGTCTCATTGAAAAGGGAAAAAAATTTAATATTTCTTAGTTGTTTTAAATATATTATGAAGATATTGACGTTATATTTATATGTTCCAAGGTTACTAAAAATTAAAGGAATAAATTTCAATAGCCAATACTAAATGATTTTTTTCTGAAAAAGACAAAATGACCAATTATGTTCGAATCCATGATTTTTAAAAAGCATGAAAATGGCTAATCCTTTCAACATCTCGTGTCAATTGAATTAAAACATGCATGTTAAGAACATTGTTTCCAAAATCATTATTTAAATAAAAAAAATTGGCAAAAAATGAAGAAAAAGGACATATTTTCAAAACATTCTACTTTTCTGAAAAATGCCTCTTTAATAATAATTATTTGCCTGTGTATATCTTGGACTTCTTTACCGGGTTAGAAATAAAAATTTTGATATATATAAATAAAAAAAGGGGGTTTATACTCATATTTTATTATATCATAATTGAGAAATTTTAACAAAACTCTCCGGTTTTTATTTGAATTGACTTTAATTCTGAAAACAATATGAATTTTTCAATATTTTTTGACAATTTGAGATTTTTACATTATCAAATTGTATAGATTTTAACCTGTCTTAAAACACCTTACTTTAACCTCTAGGGCAATTAGAAGCCCTTAAAACCTATTTTTAAATAGTCGCTGAAACTGGGCCACGCCCATTTGAATGGCGAAAAATGTAAACAAAGTACTTCGTTTTTGCATTAAACTTGACGTCTATAAACCAAAACATGTACCTTTAATTGTAAATTGAGCCTTTTATTTTTTTATTTCCTAGCCGATTGGAAGTCTCACTGTATACATTAAAATCTACTTTTATCTCAAAATGTAAATTCAGATGTTCGATGTACCTTTTCTGAGAAACTACTGTTCACAAGTATGTAAATTTTTTGATATATTTATAATGATGGCTAATGTATACTCAAATGAACTTTTTGTAAGAAACTCAAAAATTTATTTTTTACAAATTTTTTATGTGAAAAATGGGACAAATTTCGCAATGTTTAACAAAATATTTAATAAATTATTAAAAAACTCAAACCTAGCTAAAAGTTTATTTCAATATAATGAGAAAGGTATACTTTAATTCTATGAAAAATTTCAAGCATGTACATATAATAGATCTTGATATAAGGTACATTGAAAACAGCCAATTTAACATTGTCAGTATAGAGAAAGAGAGAGGTTTCCAACTCCCCTTAAAGAAGAATTTTTCATAATGGGAGAATGTTTTTAAAATGTCGTTCTTTGATCCTTTCTTGACAAAAAAAATTGCATTTAAATACTGTTTAATCTTACAATACACAAAATAATTTCGATATCATATTCTAATTCGACACTAAATATTGAAAAATTATTCATTTATAGGCCTTTTCAACATCATGATTTCGAAGTTAGTCAGTCACCTTTTAAAAAACACAAAATAATTTTTATTTTCCTAAAATGCATTTGCTTATGTCATGTAATTAAATACAGATATAAAAATACAACTAACTTTACCAGGTCTTAGAAATTTTAGTTTAAAGCAATTTTTTTTCAACCGTAAAAATTTGAAATACTATTTTATGAACAATTTTAAAATTTAAAAAATCCCGTATGCAATTAGCTTTTATTATTTTTAAATTAGCGTGCCCATTTATTTTATCTCCTTTTTTTTATCAATCCGTATTTTTTCCTTCTCTCTGTGCTATTTCATGATTCACTTCAATTTATCAATATTTTCCCATCTCAGCGAAAAGATGAGACCATAAATAGTTTCTCCTTGCATTTAGAAAATATTATTTGCATGTACACAACAAGAAAAATAGGATCTATCAGAACAAATAAGCAAATTTGTCTTTTAAACATTGTAAACTGAATAGTTTTTCGATAAAAAAAATGAGTTTTTATACATTTTCTGTAATTTAAAAAACAAATGGGGATGTTTTTGTTGATTCATTTTTAGGCTTTATGATCAAAAAACTTTATGAAGGCTGTGTTTCTCTTTAGTCATTGGCTAAAACAGTAATATTCAAACAATAAATTTTTATGAGAGTATCAAATGGAGAAAAAATAAATTTATTGACACATACTAATATTGATACAAAATAATTTTTGATACTTATTAATATATCAATTACTTCTACAATAAATAAGCATTAAAAGTAATGAATGACTATATGAACTCAATACTTCTTACTGTTTCTCATAATACAGGATATAATTTCTCATAATACAGGATATAATTTCTCATAATACAAGATATAATTTCTCATAATACAGGATAAAATTTCTCATAATACAGGATATAATTTCTCATAATACAAGATATAATTTCTCATAATACAGGATATAAATTCTCATAATACGCGAAATATTATTCATAATTCCCTTCTGAGTTTCGAAGTACCATAGCAAAAACACTAAGACGAATACAGCAAAAAGGAATATTTCACTAATAGGTGTTCTTTGAATGAAGCCTTGACCACACGCCATACAACAATACCATAGTCCAGTTTCTGCCACATTCTACTCAACAAGCGCTATAGTAAAAACATTAAAATTAATAATACAGCTAAAAAATAACATTTCAAAAATACAAAAACAATTCTAATTTTTTTATCTACATTCCTTACAGGTGATCTTTGAGTGAAAACTTGGCCCCACTCCATACATCAATGCGATTGTCCAATTCCTCCCCAACTCTACTCAAAATGGTGCTACCAATGTTATTGACAGTACGTATTATCCGGTCATGCAGTTCTACTATATCATGTGGCAAAAAAGGTATGAAACCTTGGTCTTATGTAAAAGAACAAATTTTCGGACAACACGGAAAGGATAACACTTGCACTCAATAACTTTGATAGTACTAGGTTGAGTAGAGTGTGGCAGAAAATGGACTACAGCAGGGAGAGCGAACCTTTATGAATCAACGTGCCATTTTTTCTTAAGAAGTGTTTAATGTGGTATAGACGAGAAGTCTAATAATTTTTACTTGTGATTGTTGGAAAAATAATAAAACTAAAGGGGCTTACAACTCAAAATTCTTTATTTATTACGAAAAAATACCTTTTGCTCAGTGTAATTATAAATGTTTTGTTATACGTGTAATTCAAATTAAAAGTAAGCTTTAGTCTGACTTCTGTTGTTGTAGATGGGATGACAAATAGCTTATATTAGGAATGTAAGATGTTACTTTTTGTAGAATGCAAGCTAAATTGGAGTCATCTGTGCCAAATGGTTTCTAAGTAATTAATCATTTTTTGTTGTGGATCACTTTTTTGACAAGAGTATTTGGGATTTATTTCAAAATGCCATTTTACAGACGTTGTTCTGCATATCACTATTCCAGAATATAAAAAACACACCGTTTTGTCGCCTTTACTAATAGTGTCATGTTTCTAGGATTCGTCAAATTTGAAATTCTTTATTACACTTACTATCTTGCCCTTTTTGTTCTTTCGCTGAATTGGCCATGTTAAACAACAGTTAAAAATCGTAAATATAACATACAAATAAACTTTAAAACACAGTCGTGTCAATTAATTTGACTTTGCATCATAAGCTATTGTAGTCCACGATGTAAATAAGGCGAGACAATAACAAACGAATGAGCTCCCCGCGACTGATCTCTCTCGTTTGTTCGTAATATTTCACAGTGAACTTTGTTATTTTGAAATAAAATGCAAACCATTTTGATCTCTGATATACCCAAAATATTGTATCGCGGGCCATCAATCACATCGTGCCACTCGTTCGCCATCCCTGGACTACAGCATAGATGTAGGGTATGGAGCCAAGTTTTTACTCAAAGAACACCTGTAAAGAATGTATACAAAACTCGAATTGTTTTTGTACCTTTCAAATGTTTTTTTTTGCTGTATTACTAGTCTTAATGTTTTTACTGTAATGCTTTGAAACCCTGGGGAGAGTTATGAATAATCCTGTATTATGGAACGTGGCCCAACAATTGCTAAGTCAAAAAAAGAAAAAAACATGTCATTTTTTCATAATTTATTTAAATTATTTTAATTTAATTTACCTTTAATAGCATTACACCAGAACTACAAAAAAGTCATTTATGATTGCATCCTAATTCGGATGTGTTGCAATACGATGAGAAAAACATCTAAACAAGTATTTTATGCTTCTAAAGTTCGTATCATATATTTCTAGTATAAACCCTCTGAAAAATAATAAATTGCGTTAATTTAGATAAAAATACATTCGCAACATTAAATAGAATTAAGAATGATGAGATATGTCTCTAAGTTATAAAGTCTGATCATTTTTCTGCAGCTAGCATGTTTCCTGAATACCTTGCGAGTCAAGCTTGCTTCAGATGAAAGAAGAGCTCTCTAAAAACAGCTGCTATTGATAAATTAAATGATTCCATAGTCTCTCAGCTTAAAAGGTAAAAAAACACAATTAAGCTTCATATTAAGTCAATACAAATAACAAAGCAACTTTTAAAGAAAATTGGTTAAAATTATGCACAAGTAGCAATAATAAAATTCGCGAAATTAGAAATTTTCCTAAATCGTATTTAAATCTGAGAAAATTTGTAATAGTGCCTGGTGGCTAAATCTACTTTGGGAAATGATGCACGCAAAAGCACAAATTTCTCATTTCATCTCCCAACAAAAATGTAAAACTAGTATATGCAAAGGAAATCAGTTACTTGCATGTTTTTATAAACAACTTCGAAAAATGATGATGGGCTCGATGTAAAGCGTTAAAGACAAAATATAGCTACAAAAAGCAAAACTAAAAATAAGAATGTAAATTATATTAAGTATGGAATTCGTACTAAAAAAGGATACAAAAATATTTTCTAAACGAAAAATACTACCCTAGAAATATAATAAGAATGGAGAAATTAAGTAATAATTTAATTATAGTATGTATTTATTAATTTATTAGCTGAAGCGTCATTTTTTTTCGCACGGTTAAATTTTTAATAAAACATCAATCGTTCTCTTGCTTGATTAAGTGAAAATTATCAGGAAGTACTCCCGTCAAACCCAGTGTACAACAAAATGTTTAATTTTTTAAGTGAGAGCTCGCCCTTTAATAATCTTCTAAATCAGGGGTGTCCAACACTCAGCCCACCAGTACGTAAGTTGCGGCCTACCGACTCTTTTTTAAAAAATTTTAAATGTCAGGTTTTTAAAGGTTTTTTTCATTTTGAAATTTATTTGAGGGGAAATTTATATATATAAAAAAATCTACAATGTATTTGCCTGTTGCCTAATCTTGTTTTAAAATAAATCCTTTTTGGTAATAGGAATGTCATTTAGATTAAAATAGATTTATATTTTATCAAACAGTTACATTTGATTTTACTGTAATAAAATACTTTTTTAATAAATTCCGAATTGCATTATGCATATCTTTTACTGTGGATGGTACATGATTCTTCTCTGTGTGTGCGACTTTCATTTCTGCTCCTCCTTTTCTGTTTGGAGTGCCCAAAAAGCAAGAGGTCGTCAGAGATGTTTTTAAAGTTTTAAAAAAATTATTCAGAGATATTATTCAGATAAAGAGCAATGTGTACTTAATTGTTTGCGAATGCCAACACAATCAAATTTCAACAATGAGTAACGAAAGGTTAATTCAAAAGGAACACCGTAATTTTCAAGAAAATGTGGCAACTGTAATATTTTGAACATTGCTTGATCATTACATTATTATATTATATAAATATTATTATATTAACTATGTCTGTATACATGAAAAATAATGAAAACAATAATAATAATTCATTCTATTTTAAATTTTCACTCCAATAATTGTTTTTTTGTTTTTTTTTTTTTTTTTTTTCCAAATCTGATATAAAGGTACATATTTTTATGTGCAGCCCGCGAGATTATAATGTTTTTCCGAAGTGCCGCACAAGGTCATTTGGATTGAACACCCCTGTTCTAAATTATTTTCATTAAATTTTGAAAGAATATGTTTGAGAGATAATTTGTTCGAAAATGAATTGTAAATCTGCTACTAAGAGCAACAGTTATCCAAATTAGTCTATGACGTCAAGTGACGAAAT
This sequence comes from Trichonephila inaurata madagascariensis, assembly GCA_019973955.1. NCBI lineage: Eukaryota > Metazoa > Arthropoda > Arachnida > Araneae > Nephilidae > Trichonephila > Trichonephila inaurata. The sequence continues at coordinate 62,974 of BMAV01017530.1, read as the reverse complement.
ATATGCTATGATCAAGCGAAGTATTATTTCCTTTTCTCACCATTAAAGAAGAAAATATCGAAGCTATATTTACCTATTGTAAAACTAAGTATTTGAATGAAGTCCACTAATTTATGTTTCCTATTCCCATTCATTTTCTAAAAGAATAAATGTTCATTCCATATTGTGTATGAATTCCATATCATTTGGATCGAGAGGTATTCGGATAGAACAACTTAAAAATAAAATATTAAGAATTAATGCATTTAAAAAAAAATATTAAAAATTCACAAAATATTGGGTATTTAGTTTATACGTACCACACAAAACTGTTTCCATGGAAAAATTTGATTTTCTTAGATAATATAAAAATCGTAATTCTACAAAAATCTCTTCAAGGTTCAGTTTTAAGAAAATATTATCCAAATTTTGAAAACCACTCTTTGAGCTAAACACCATCATCAACCATAGCTTCAGCTTACCGAATTACGTAACTTTAGATATTTTCATCTTAACTGCAGCTGTTCTACAAGTTATGTCTTTAATTGTAATAAACTAAGCAAGTCACACACAAACACATATATATATAATCATCTTTGGAATCACTGTGAGCTATTGAAAATCACACTAGTATGTAACATTTCAAAAAATAATATTCATTCATCAATAAATATGAAGCAGTCTCGAAAAAAATGCGCCAATAGATTATTTTTCTGAGTTCAGTCTCAAATGGCGACGATAATTTTCCAAATTGGCGACAAACAGAATAGCTGACTTAAAATAGGATCTGAGCACACAAAATAATATTTATTTAAAAAATCTTAGGAACTAATCTGTTGCCAGTAAACTTCCATTAAGACCTGATTTTAAAAAATATTTTTGTGGCCAGTATAATGTTACCATATTTCAATAATTTCACTCAAACTTGGAGAAAATTGGCAACTATTTGGAGGAAAATTCCGTTGTGGATCGAATTCAGATTAGCTCCAAATCTTAAACTAGAAAATTAATTTTAGAAATTAACATTAACTAAAGTTAAAAACTACCCCCAAAATATAATTCAAGCCAATACGGCTTGAAAACAAGCAGAAAAAAAATTACAACATTAATATTATTTGAAGTCAAACATTATCTGAAAATCATGAAGCCTAGCTGTGATCAAACTAACATCAATAGAGGGCAAGCGTTAACTAAATATAAATTACAAAATTAACTTTAATTTAAGTTAAAAGTTATCTAAATCAGAAAAATCAAGGCAGAATTTACCTTAGGATTGTTGGTAAAGATAAAAAGGTTTTTAAAGTTTTGCTTGAATTATATCAAAAGTGTAAACGCAGTGAATTGTTTCCAAAGCACTGAAAACTAAAATGCCGAAACTAAAATGAAACTGTTGAAGGAATAATCTTTAGGATGATTTACTTAGAAAAAAATGTTTAATTCTACCACTAAGCACAAATACGTGAATAAAAATAACAATAAATAAATGTAATGAAAATGAAAATATGTAAAAATTTCAAAACATTACATGAATAACAAATTTTCCTTCTCAGATATAGACGTTATTACGCCATTTGGCCCGACTTATGGTAAAATATTTTGAAAAATGAATTTTAAGAGATAACGAGAATTTTAAAAAAGTGTTTTCAAAAGAAACACATTATTACCCATAATTTCAATACAAAGAAATTAAAGCCTTTGAAACATTCTGTTTTTGTGTTAAATCGCAGACACACAAACTTTCATTCTTTTATTAGTATAGATTAACTGCATATTCAAGCTAATTTATGTATCTCACATAACTTTCTTTTTAATAAATTACTAAAGGATAAAGTTGATGTATGTATAACGCAGATATATTATCCTGTTTTCCGTGCTTATTCAATCTATATATTTCTTCAAAACTATTATTTGTAAAAATTTCTGTAAATCACAATACACATTGATATTTTTATTACATTTTAAAATGCGATATAAAGAACAAATTTTCACATAACTTTCGAAAAAATTGTATACCGTATTCTAAAATCCACGCATCTCTAAATTTTATTTCAGCAAATGGTATACATTTAAAGAAATTGCTTTCGTGATACGTAGTTCCAATTTTAAAAATATGCTTCTAGTGATGTAATAGATCGCGCTTAAGTACAAATATTCGAATAGCAAATTTATTTGTATGTATAATGTAGAATACTTTTAGGCCCATAATTTATAAGCCTACATAATATAAATATGTATCTATGTCTATTTATTTTGATGTAGCCTGACTATACATTTATTTACAACAATGACTTTCATTTAAAAAGTTTCAGAAGAACTTTAGTTTTTTACAAATGAGCTAAATCAGGATGGTATTGATATATTAATTCAATTTTTTTTCTATTAATAAATTTACAACAATAGACATTAAGTGGTTTGGAGGAAAATAAATTACTTATTTAGAAATTTCAAAAGAAAGAAACATCCAGACTATTTTTACCAACCATTATTCAACCCTATTTCTCAGAATTTTCTTATTTGAATAATTTAAATAATTCATATTTTTTTCCATTGGATAAATATGAAAGGAGATTTAGATCTTATGTAATAAACTTTAAGGAATAGTAGAGCATACAACTACAAATGTCTGTAAAATATTGTACGGAGTAAGAATAACAAAGTACAAGAAAACGGGTGAATCAAAGCAAACTATATATTTATGGCATTGATAATTGCTTATTTATAGCAATGGTTATGGTTATTTTTCAAAATTAAGTTGACCTATAGTATCACATGCTGTGGTGGTAGATCAAGAAATAAGCATACAATTTCAAAAATATTACTAACAGTTGTAAAATCGACAACAATGAGGTTCTCTCTCTCTCTCTCTCTCAACAAACTGAACTTTATTATCTTAAACAAGAGCTCTCATGTACCCATAGGAAATAATCGGTGTTCAATATTTGCTTACGTCAGTGTTTCTAAAACTGTGGGGCGCGCCTCTTAGGGAGGGCGTGATGACCCTACAAGGGGCACGATCATATTAAAAAGTAGAAAACAAAAAAAATGTTTAAAAAATATATTAATATACTAAAAGCAAACAAATAAAAAATGAAATACACATTTACACTTATAAATATATCAGTACTGTGCAATGAATTTTATAATCATTTTAAAGATACTGCGTTAAGAACAAGTTTAATAATGATCAGGGTCCCCATAGGCTTGTCATATACAAAATTAAAAACAAAAATTAACACTTATCTTGATAATTCATACAATTTATAATCAATATCTTACATGCCGGTTAAAAAGTACGTGATTCGCTCCCCAATGCCACCGTTTAACACGTAAACGAGCGTATCTGGTGTATTGGGAAGGGGGAGGTTAAAGGAATAAAGAAACAAATAATCTGAAACAAGTAAATCCTTCACAAAGACAATCAAGCCCCTTTTATTGCACTCCAAAGCCTTCGGAATAATTTTATGTATAGCAGTGCACAGAAAATATTGTACTTCGGAAAGATGTATATATATACGTCCGAGGCAATTAGCACACTGGCTGAGTAAGACGTTTATATGCGCCGGCGGAACTAAAGAGGTAAAAGTCGAACTGTAGGTTCAACTTCAAAATATAGTATTATTGAATTCAATACATCGTTATTGTATGGGGGGGCGATGAAAATAATGATTGAATATTGGGTCGCGAATATTGAAAGTTTGAGAAGCACTGACTTACGTGGTTCTTAAGCCCTTTTTTCAATCAAGATGTCGGAACTTTTTGTTTCTACACTATTCCATTGTACACTATGTTTCAGGACATAATTGAACACCCTGGAAAATGTATTAATCTGCTGTTTTGCGGTATGTCACATCCCCCGTTATAAATACACCGTTAAATATTGTGTTTTTAACAACAGCACAGTCACTTGCTTGAACGATGGCACATAGTTTGGAGCTCAATGATTCCGAAAAAGAGGTAATCGCCGACTATCATTGAAATGATCAAAACATACGTTACATTGCCAGTGAGAACTTACCCTAAATCGAGAGTCCACTGGACTCACAAGTGGAAGGAAAGCAGTAATGTGATGCTACCCGCAGACCAGTGAAATAGTATGTTCGAGATCAAAGGATACCACATAGAATTACTTGGAAAAATCACGTCTTAACGACGACTTAAATTCACAAAGTGTTTCCAGAGGAACCCAGAATTGTTGTTTCGGTGAATGTCCTTCATAGTGTAACGATTTGGTTGATTTTCATGATGATACAGCAATCCACTAACCATTGATCAGAAAGTCACTAGAAGTGATTTGTCTAATATGGTTCAGAGTCTGGCAACAATGAAAGATTGAACAATGTTAACAGGTTCTCTAGAATGACGAATCAAGCTTCACTCTCTTCCAGCCAGATTGTATTGTGTGGGTCTGGCGTCCGCCTTTAGAACGCCTTCTTCTGGAATATGTGGGGTTAACAATGAAAATTGGTTTCTAGAGGGTTTTGTGAGGGTAGTTCTCTTGGTATGGCCCGGAACCCTCGGTCACATTACTTGGTATACTCAATGTCGAAACCTACGAGTACAGCTCCATGGCTTTCTGAATAACCAGTACTTATTACATTGTGACAGTTTTACGGGGTCGGCCAATTTTTCTTCCAGAATTACAATGTCAACTGCCATATTGCGAGATTCATCACGGTTTCGTACGATGACAATATACTTCAGTAATATAACTGGCAGGTCCAGAGTTCGGACCGCAGCTCTATCCTGAGCCTATAAGACGAGTTGGTATGCCCAATGAAGGGGGGGGGGTGCTCCTTCCTTTCAAAATCAGTTAGAGAAATGGCCTGTCGTTCTCAAGGAAAGAGCAATTGTTGCCGTAGAAAATATGCCTCGAAGGGTCATCGCTGAATTCGCCTTTCTGGATGTCTCCACTAACTATTACTGGTTCATAAACATCCTTTTCCGTCACAGGTGTCGAATTATTTATTGATAGGTGGTTTACATACAAAATCGAAAGAATAGAA
>BMAV01017530.1:47484-57982 GCA_019973955.1 Trichonephila inaurata madagascariensis | reverse complement strand
CAATACAATCAATTCGTAGGTTTCGTCTTTTCAATGTTATTTTCTCTTGTCTGAGCTGAGTAAATAACAGGGTTAATTTTCGTGCACAGTTACTGTTTTCTTGAAATTCTAAGTAACAAAGAAATTTATATGTTAAATATTTCCTTATGAAGCAAATCCAAAAACATCCTGTTTTGACAGCATTGTGGCCGCTGTAGCCGAGCGGTATAGGTATCGGATCGCGGCTTGCCTTGTCACGAGTCCGAGACCAGTACCACTAAAGACCTGCTGTGTAGGGCTGCGATGCACGTTAAATCTGTCGAGAGCTGAAACGTCCTTCCATTTGGTGTGGTGTGGTAGTTAGGAGAGGGGGTGTCAGCTCAGGTGTCTTCCACGTCAATTGACCATGGTTCAAAATTACGTGGTCCGTCGCCAAAAGCTCTCGAGTAGCTGAAGAGTGCAACGTTAACATTCAATTAATCAATCAATTCGACAGCATTGCAGATTTTTTCACGTTTTACTTCTTTTTCTACAAAAGTTGTGATGTAATATGTTTAAATGTTTTATCAATACAATTGAGCTTTTCTTTTTGAATGTAAAACTTTTAACTGGATGTGATTTTGCTTGAATCCAATTTAATTAGAAAAAACACTTAAAACTTAGCAGATAATTTTAATTCATGGAATTTTTCTACATTTGGGGCATTAACAGCACCGACTATGAGAAATTATTTCTGCTCTTACATATTTGATCAGAGATGAGCTTATAGATTTGTCTTAGTTTGAAAAATGTTTACAAAACGAAGGATTTTTAAGTTGTCGACGATACTCTGCTAAATGATACTCTTTCCGGTTAATTCGCTTTTGTATAATTTAGTGTCTAATGTAGTCTTGAATCAGTGACGTAAGAGTAGTTCGCACTTTTGCATTGGGATCTGTTTGATTAATTTTAACTCCAACACCATACATTTTATTTTTGCTAAATTTAATTTTCTTTTTGTAGTGGACAAAAATGTATCCCATATTTGTCTTATTCTACCTTGAAAATCTCCTATTTTATTTGAAAATTATACAATATGAATAGATTTAAGACCTTTAGTTGTAGAATTTGTCAAGTAAAATAGAAAAGCATAATTCAGTTTTCCAGAATTTAAGTGTTTACTTTGGTCACAAGAATTTCGAAAAATAAATATTTTAAAATTTATTTTTAGGAGATTTCCATCGATTATGTAATGAGATTCATTAAACTAATGCATCAAATAAGGAAATCTAATTTACGGTATTTGAATTATGATTGAGGAACGGGAAAATTTTTTTTGCTAATAATAATAACTGAATACAAGCTAATAAGCAACGTCGCTAAAATATGTGGTATCAGAGAAGATTATCATCTTTTATACCAGAAAATAATTATGTGTTTTTCTCTATAAGCAATAAAGTTATTTTGTTTGGTAAATATTTTTATGTTACTTAGCTTAAAATTTAACTAATTAAATTTCATAGCTAAAGTGGTATAATAAACGTTAAGGAATATAGTAAAATAAATGAAATAAAGTGTTCAAAATAAAATAAAACAACCATAAAGCTCTCTTTCTTGCTTAAGTTCAAAATGATTTAACAAATTCGAAGTAATTAATTTGAATAAAATATAAAATAACATTGCTTGCATTAAGATAGTTGCTTAAACATATTTCGTCTGCTGCGTCTTAAATATATCAATCTATTACTGGTTCATAAGTTTTTATTGCATCACAATAAAAGTAAAAATAAGAAAATTATAAAGTTTTACTTAATTTTTCGGACATATGCTTAAATGATTAATAGACAGAAAAATGTAAATTAGAGTTCATTCTTTCTTATAATTTACCTGTATCAAAAAGTTAAATATAACATTTATAACAATGTAAACATTTCGTGGGCATTTTTGAAATCTTCCTTTTGAAATAAATTTTGAAATTCGATAAAATTATGACACATATTTTGGTATATATCAAAGGGCATCAGCTAAGGTACTTTTTTTTTTAAAAAAAATTCATTGCTTAGAAATCTGCTGAATATTTTTAAAAATATTTATTTATAAAGAATATCCTAAGATTGCCTTTTATACAACAATAAAAGCAATCAGTTTTTCACTTTATCATATAAATAATGAGTTATCTAAAGGGAGAAACAATTTTTCCACAAAATCTGACCTAAAATTAATTCTAAGCTTCCTTTTAACAAAGAGAAGTTAATATTCTTGTATTTCCTCATGTCATTCAAAACGACATTTTACCATTGTTTACTTGAAAGACGAACATTACCTAACATTCAGTGAGTTTGTCAAGATATTCATTAGCACGTTCTCAGAAATGTAAGAAATATTGTTCTAACAAAAAACATAACCCAATTCCCCCAAGAAAATCTTTAATAGTAAGCATAAGTAAGTTAATTCCTACTTTCTACTGTGACTTGTACATCATTTAGTTGTTCTAAGGCTTAAGAAAAAGATTTATTTGTTGTTAATGAAAACTGAAGCATAATAGAATTGAAGCATTGTTCTTAACAAATAATTAATCCTCATTAACTACACTAATTAGAAAAAGATTGTTCTTGCTGATTTCATTATTTGTGCACCGTTTAAGAGACCCTTATTTGTTTACTTTTACCACACATTCATTATTTTTACAAATAATTTTGGAGTAAAGTGCAGTAAAGTCATGATTTAGCAAGGGTATTTATGTGTCAGTTCAGTAAATTAATTATTGTTAATGTGACTCATTTAATATCTTAGTTAATTCTTAAACGCTTCATTTAAGTTTCCCTGGTTTTTGCTTATAACATTATTTAGAACATTAAGTTCTGTCGAATACCTTCAATCGATACAATGTAATATCCGTGAAATAATTTTCTTATCAACCCTAAAAAAAATAATTCTAGTGAAAATGTTCCACCTTCTATAAACATTCGACTCTAGCTCATCCCGCAAAGTACTTATTTGTTTAGAAGTTTATACTTTTACATTTCAGTTTCTACAAGAAACAAAATACACATGGCAATGTGAAATTGATATTAGATAAGCAACGAATTCCTTTCTAAGCTAATACTATTTTTATTATATAAAATACAAAATGTGTGTATATTTCTCGCCGAGAACATTTTTACAAGATTATTAACTATTATATTTATAGTTATAATACAGGAAACCTCGGGCATCACAAGGTCATCTCATTCTTTCATTTCTTCAGTGGGTTGATAAACGAGTACCAATATTGCTTGTGTGTGTGTGTGTGTGTGTGTGTTACATTTCTTTTACACAGACATTTAACTATATTTCGTATCATGTACTTCAACACAGTTTTATGTACCTTATGGATGGTTTATTTTTTCTTCACATAATTTTCATAAATTTAAAGTTACAGTTACTGAAAGTTTGCATTTACTAGATTACTGAAGTTTTAAAGCTATAGAGCTATGCATATTACTTCTAAAAAAATAACAATTCAAAACTGCAAATTTCATTTAATTTTTATATTATTGCTAAACAAATTTTGAAAAAAAAGTGCATCTGAGATTTAGATAAATACATTTAAATATTTCAAGAAACTATGACACTTATATTTCTGAGGTATTATTAAGTTTACTGTTTTATTATTTAATTAGAAAAACAAGAATTAATGAAAGTGTGCATGAAACACAATCGATTCAAAAACGTATATTTATAAATGACGATCATTTTCTTAAAGAACCTAAAAAAGGGACTTATTGTGTGAGAAAATAAAACTGAAAGCGAAATAATACTTATAAAAATTGAGGTTTTCCGTAAATGTTATGTGAAAGTAAATAAAAAAAAATATTAAGAAATATTTATTTTTAAAAATGGATAGAAAGACTTTTAGTCGATTACTTTCTGTTAAATGTGATTCCATTTCTGATTCATTAGAATTTACAAAGATAACGTTTAATTGTGGAGTATAAAATATTTTAATACACACAATATATATATATATATAAATCATTTTCTTGTAATTATATTATAATGAAAGTAAAAACATGATATTTACTAAAATTAAGTAAATATTTGTTTTGTATTTGTTAAGTAAATATTTGTTTGTAAAGCAAATTAATTAGATTTCTTTGTAACAATAGTACTTTACTTATAAACTGAGCTTAAGTGCATGAACAAGAATGACATATCAAAAAAGAAGTTTTAATTAGAACTAATTTTTAACACTAAGGCTGCAACAAAAATTCCTTTTATTATTCATACTGAGGTTGAGTAAAACTCATACTAAGTTTAGCAATATTTCATCAAACAATTGATGCTCTATAGCAATGGTTCTTAAACTTTCGATCACCGCGGCTTCCCTTTATGTACAACCTGACGTCACGGACCCTCAAGATTTTGAACACTTTTCCCTGACTTCATACACATGGCTGAATGACTTAAATGCAATCACAACCGTATTGGCACGCTATAAACCCCGTAAATGTTTGCACAAATGTTTCTACAATTTTTTGAAAATATAATGTTGGAGTAATGGCTTACAAACAGTAAAAAAAAGAACCCAGCATGATTTAATATTCTTGATCGACATAGATGTTCAATTAGAGTTTTTTCATTGGGGGCAGTTGAGTGATCTAATTTAGGAGGGACATCTTTCACACACACACACACAAAATTTTTCCACATGACCTTCCAGAGTCTGTACAAGAGTAAAATCTTAAACATTAAAAGCGCTGCGGGCTCCCAGAAGTCCATGGACCACAGTTTAAGAACCACTATTCTACAGTAATTTATACGTAATGGAAAATTCAAGAAATAATTGGCATACAATCAATTTATTAAGAATTTTAAGAGAACTGTGTTGATATATGTCAAGTTTATCTCAGAAACAGTTTCTTTAATTTGTTTTTCTTTTTAGCGTATTTTGGCAAATGATTTTGGTGCTTAAAACTTTTGCATAAAATAACATACTTGCCGAAACTTTAAGTTTTGATTTCTAGTAAAGTACACATATTCAGTATAGTTTAACAGAAGCATTTGTACGTTTTTCATATGTAATTGGAGCAATTAAAGTAACACACATACGTGTGCATATGCGTGTGGGTGTAAAAGGTGCTTATTAAAACTGTTCCTCGCAGTACTTTATATAGAATATTTTGTTTTGTTTGTTTAGTTTGTAAATTGTTGTAGAAATATTATTTAATCTGAAAAAGAAATGTTTAAGCACTGATAAAAAGAGTAAATATTGTATAAAGCCATTATAAATTCAAAATACAATGCTTTACATTCCTTAAAAATTATAAGGACATAAGAAATTCAATCATTTTAATATTTTGAGAAAAAGATAGACATAAATTAGGACAAAATGTAATTATTTTGCTGCCTTTCCAAACGTTATCTCTTATTTATTTTAAAAATAATAAGAAATTACATGTTTTTTAAGTTGCAAAAAACAATTATGTATCTCGAAATATTTTTAAGAAAAATCCCCTTGTTTTATTTTTTTAAAATAGCCATATTTATTTCCGTAAATGTTAGGTCTGTCTTATATAAACTGTTCATGAAAAGCAGATAGCTAAAAAATTCAACAAATTCGTCACATTTTACTATTTTGTTTTCAATGATTGTTGTTCTTTCTCTGTCATTCTTTGAGTCCCTTTTTTTTATTATCATTCTATTAAAAAAATAATATTAAATTTATTCTGTTCAACATTCAATTAATTAGATTTTCCGATAAAAATTTAATTTGCATATTCTTAAACAAGAACATGCAAAACAATAGTATCACCACTACGCTTTTTCTCATAATGTTATTTACCATTTGTCAAAGAGCCATCTAATTAGTTTGTTTTATTTTTAAAGAACATCATGAAAATTGTGAACAAACTATTTACAGCTTAAGTACATACTTCCGTAATCAAAAATAGAACGATTTGGGATTATTGGAGCTTATAAACAAACAAAATACGGAAATTTACGATAATATCTAGGGAAAATGTTAGTTTTTTCCCATTATTATCTCGAACCATCTGATTTATTTCCAGTCATCTTGATAGCCGATGATCATAGATTTTCTCGAGCATTGACCTTTTCTAACTACTTTTTTTTCCTTTCAGAAACCGAACGATAATCTTAGTGACCATCAAAGATGACTCCATAGCAAAAATAAAAGCACATAGTGAAGACTCGATTTATCAAACAGAATAAAGGCATACCAAAAAATAATTTTATGCTCAATTTAATACTCTTGTTAATAGTTGATATGAACATTTTAAGACGCAATATGTTTTTAGGTATCCGACTACGTTCGGAACCGTGATTTTGACAAAGCGCATAAATAGATAATTTTCATGATATGTAGTGTCATTTAGATTAGAATATAAGCATAAAATTGTTTGAAGAACATTTTGACAAAAAAAATTATTTAAATACAATATTTTGGCAAAAAACTAACTTCGAATAATCTTTTTTCAAAATGTTTTCCTTTTGTGAAAAATGCTTCTATTATAATAATATTTTGCCTGTATATAGCTCAAACCTCTCTACAGAGGCGCAACTAGAATTTTTGAAATATATAAATTAGAAGTGGGTTTGTCCATATTTTACGACAACAGAGGGGAGCAATTTTAAGAAAAAAGCGCCAATAATTATTTCAATTGGTGGTAATTCTGAAACTAATGTGAATTTTTCAAAAATTCTAGTTGAGTCTCTTTATAGAGGTCTGAGCTATATACAGGCAAAATATTATTATAATAGAAGCATTTTTCACAAAAGAAGAACATTTTTTAAAAAAAGATTATTCTAAGTGAATTTTTTGCCAAAATATTGTATTTAAATAATATTTTATGTCACACAAAATGTTCTTAATACAATTTTATACATGTATTCTAATCCAATTGACACTAAATATCATGAAAATTATCCATTTATGCGCTTTTGCAAAATCACGGTTCCGAACGTAGTCGGATACCTTAAAAAATCAGAAAATTCACATGAAATATATATCTAACTCATGTAACGTTACATAAGTTTCTTTTTGTTCTCTCTAATGGAGTGGATGTTTGGTAATTACCATGACAGACCTAGTTCATTCCCAGGGAGCTAGTATCACTTTTTAGTGTGGCACCATGTAGGTGGATATTACTTGCTACAATGTAATTTTGACGCCCAGTTTCCTCCCCAGAGAGAGGAAACCTGAGCTCAGACCATATGAAACTGTACTATGAATTTTTAATTTCATTGAGAGAACCCGAGCTAAACATGCACTCTGAAGATCTTTAACGTGCCTCATAATCATATGATATAGACGTTGTCGATTTTTTGCATCATGAAAATCTACTGACTTGGGCCGGGGTTGAACACGCAAACTTGGGCTTACAAGGCCAGCGTCAAACCAACTACACCACCTTGCCGGCACGTTGCACTAGTTAAAAAATGAAATTTCCATTAAAACATGTATAATTTATCAAAATAAATTTCCCATAAACACATGAGTTGCAGCAAAAATATGTTAAATTGTATATTAAAGTAAAAATAAAAAAACTTAACGTATATTTCCGTCCTATAAAGCGCAACTGTACTTTCAAACTGCAATTCTTTAATTTTTAGGGGTATTTCTTTTCTTTATTGAGAAACCTGAAATGTGTGTGTGTATATGTTCAATATTTTTATCTTTTGATAAAAAAGGTTCAAATAAAAACCACCGATCACGAAATATTTCACTTCATTGTAGTGTCCTTCTTAGCGGACAATGCACTCATTGATTGAATGTTAACGTCACACTGTTCAGCTACACGAGGGCCTTTGGCGACGGACCACGTAATTTTGAACCATGGTCAAGTGACGAGCGGACAGTGCACATGGTTATTTTTAAAACAAAACCTGTACCGAAAGGAGTTTATATTCATATGATCTACAAGAATAAAAGGACGAAAATGGAGTAGAAGTGCGGGAAAAAAATTTTTGGCATCCATGTTTCTTAAAGAATCTAGGAAGCCTTTTTTATTTTGAGAATTTTTTAGATCTCATCAAAAGCAGATAAGACGAAGAAATTCCTGACTAAGTGCAACACAAAATTAGAATTTATTCCAGGAGGATAAACGCATTAGTTCAGCCTTCTGAAGTGTGTATCAACAAACCATTCAAAACAAATTTAAAATGGCAGGGTAATATATGGATATTAGAAGATGAAAAGACATTTAAAAAAGAAGGCAAAATGCTTATGTAGAATTCTAATTTTTATGTGCTCATGTTTTCTGTATTTTTTTCAATTTCCTACTATTAGTTCACAATCTCTATATATTTATTTATCTTGGTGGAATTTTCAATAGTTAATAAAATACATTTTTTAAAGCGCTCAATTGAGTTGAAATTTTATATACAGGATTATTTTGGATGACAATACAATAATTTAATTATAATTAATAAAAATTAATTGATTTACACTAATTAATTTGAAGAATTACAAATACACACAGCCATGTTGGCATCATTTTTGGCGACTTGCGTCAAAACTTGAAAAGGTTTTTTTGTCACGTGTTAAAGTAATCAGTTTAACTGAAATTTATATACACGATTGTTTTGGATGACAATACGATACTTTAATGATAATGAATAAAAATTAATTAACACTTAATGTTGTGATTCTATCATATGTATATACATATATATACCTGTATATACGTATTTATATTAATTGTAACTATTTAATAAATAGTAGCTAAAATAAGATTTTTCTTTGTTGATCTAAGTAGGAATTGACTTAATTTTTTTATATTACTTGTTAAAGAGCTATCAGCTTTAAAACTGGCGTATAGCGAGTGCGCGTTAATTTCGATCAGATTTTTTTGTGTAAAATGTGTCTATTATACGCCGGATTGTACGGTGCTTAAGAATCTTTCTTACATTTTAAGTTGCAGCGTTTTAGACGAATTTTTATTTTATAAAACCACATAGATTTATTTTGATTCTTTAACTTTTTTCACGTAAAAACGTTTTGAACGTTTAGATCTTGTTTCATGATACTGACACTGAAGGAAAATCTTAAGTCTTTGTTACTTTCGAGACTTTTTGTTCATGGTATCTCATTCGAGTTGATATCTTGCTTTCTTGTTTCAGAGTAAAAGGAATTTGCATGCATTAATGCGATTTTAATTAGATTAGTAATTCATAAATATCTGGATCATGTTGTCTTACTGATATTCAGGGTATGTCAGTACAGCGGTAACAAACTTTCAAGACAGGTAGAGTACACCTTGACGATGGGAAATTACACAGCAATACATGGTCGGAAATGCTTTCCTGGAAGAAAGACACACAAGAAAGACAGGAAACGAATAAAAAAAGGGGAAAAACACTCATTATAGTTCGTACAAATGTTAGGAAGTTTTTGGCTGGTGTACGTGGCAGATGGCGCTATATATACCGAAGCATCAGATTACAGCAGTGTTTCTCAAACTGTGGGGCGCGACCCCCTTGGGGGCGTGATAACTTTATGAAGGGGTCGTGAGTCTGTTGAAAAGTCGAAAACAAAAGACCATTTAAAAAATTATTAATTGACTTAAGGTAAACAAAATACTTTCTAATATAATAAAATGCAAAATACGCTTTTACACTGATGTAATACACTTATAAATGTATCAATACTATACAATGTATTTTATAATTAATTTAACAATACTAAGTTAAGAACAAGTTTGATAATTATCAGTGACCCCATGGGCTCGTATTAACATTTATCTTGATAATTTGTACGGTTTATAGCTCTAATCCCTTAACTGCCGATTAAAATTTATACGATTGGCTTCACAACGCCACCATTTTCCACGTAGACGTACGTATTTCGATGTTTTCCGGAGGGGGAGGGGGACGTGAAAAGGAATAAATAAGCCAATCCTCTGAATTAAGAAAATCTTTAGCAAACACTGTCATGGTCCTTTTATTGCATTCCAAAGCCTTCAGAATAATTTTATGGATAGCAGTGCACAGAAAAGATGTACTTCGGAAAGACATATATATACGCCCAGGAAATTTATGTTTTGGCTACGAGAGACGCTTATATACGTCGGTTACATGTAAGAGGTTAACGTCGTATTGTAGCTTTAGTGTTAAAGTATAGTATTATTGAATTCAAATCGTGTTATTGTATGGTGGGGGGACGCGATGAAAATGATGATTGAATATATTGGGTGGCGAATATAGATAGTTTGAGAAGCAATGGATTACAGTGCATGCACGCAGGAGGTTTTTGCTTCAGCGCCCGCGATGAAGCTTCATTCCGTCTGCTGATAGTGTGGCAGTACGACGGAAAGATACGAACGCTAAGCTCTCTGGTATGCATCTAGCATACGGAGGCACTGATAACAATGAAAGAGCCGCACAAAAAAATGTACTCTTAAAGTTATTCTAAGAGAATAACTCTCTCCACCCTATCTTTGCATACTTGCTCCTGAGATTGTCTGACAGCCGATCATTTTTCCTCGACACACAGAAACGTGATAGAAGAATAAGAACACCAAACAATGAGGAGACTGAG
>BMAV01017530.1:19724-39735 GCA_019973955.1 Trichonephila inaurata madagascariensis | reverse complement strand
AGCAGTTCTTGAATGTCACCACTATCCACTTTTAAATTTATTTGTCTAGCAAGATCGAGAACTTTTTCAATCGCATTACAAATTTCACCAATTTTACTATTTTTCCCCCTCAAACAAAAGACGAATCTACAAGATTTAAAAATAGTGTAAATCTGGTTTTGCGTTAGTCGGGGTAACGTAAGTCGAGGTATTACTGTGTATAAAGTTACTCCACCAAAAGAGATTTTATAAAAGATTACATTATATTCGAAAAAGGTTATAAAACGTTTGATTCATTCATTATCAAAAACAAAAAGTGGATAATAGATTAAAATACAAATAATGAGCTTTAAACAAATTTGCTAAATAAACATAAACAGGAGAATAAAACCATGATGCAGGTGGTAAATAAACGAAACATGCCACGTACTAGTAGATCATGGAATATTTAAAACACGTATGTTTCCCTCGGAAAACCATTCATTGAGTTGCAGTACAACATCTGAAAGAAAAGAAAAATCGTCTGTCTGATGACTTACCAGATAGTATCTGCTAGACAGGAAATAGTTCTTCGAATTTTCTTAGGATTACCATTTGACGTTGGATTCGAACAAAATCCTATGTCTAGCACCTGCTATCACAAGAAGTATGGGAATCATCTGCATTGAGACATCAGGGATTAATTTGAGGCCTTTGAGGTCTTTATTATTAAAAAAATTCACTTAAAGCCAAGTAAAGCTTTTTATTGTATATTTTCCGGAACATTGGCAAATTTTTGTCTATTCGGACTGCTATAAAATTTTCTGGTGCTATTTATATCACCAAACGTTTTTCCCTTTGAGGTTTTGAAACATAAATAGGATCATTTTTTGAAGAATTATAAGAAAAAAAAAATCATTGAGAAGATATATAAGAAGTTTTACTGTTTAAAAGTGATTTTTATAAGAATTTCAGTGTAGTTTTTTTTCATTTTGTTAACTTAAGAATATAGAAACCTCGTTTCTTGATTCCTTAGGTATAAGTCTGCGTATGTGTATTGACCTAGTTTCAAAGAATTCGCATGCGTTCGTAATACAGCATGTCTTCAAACCTTAGAAAAATTCCATAAATACGTATTTTTTTCCCGAAACATTTTAGATTTTTAAAATTTATTTTACATTAAAATGTAGGACAGATGATGTGCAAAAGATATATTTTATCCCTCAAAAGATATAAATTTATTTCAACGTAAGAGATATTGTAAAAACATATATTGCTCGACACCGATAAATGTCAGAATTAAACATTAATATTGGAAAATTTTTCAGTCAGGAAAACATTCTAATTCATGTCCTATTCTTTAACATTACACAAAACGAGTAGATCTTTTTAAGAAGACTTGGTACCCCAAAAATGACCTACCTATATTTTTTTTTATTTTTACTTAATTTTATTCTTTGCATGATTATCTTTCGACTGATATGTCATTTGTGCAAGTCGGAAAGTTAGAAGTTGAAAAAAACTTTGAAAAAAAATTAGGCAATTCGACCACGACCACTTTTTAGAAAAAAAAAAGCTAAAAACAGCGTTATGATAAAAAAAAATCTATTTTATAAAGAGAAATAATAGCTATAAAAAAAGAATGTGTAATATATAAAGCAGAATATTTCCGAGGCAATACAATAATGTAATTTTTCTTCTTTGTGAAATGTGTACATGTAAAATTTTTGAGAGAGAATTAAGGCATTTTATATTAATAATTTCCTAATTTCAGTTCTTATTCCTGATATGTTTTTCATACAAATGTAATACTTCAATATTATGTGAAGAAAAATACTAAGCTTTCTGTCGTGACATAAAAAAAAGTTTTTTTAACATATTTCTTGAATTTTCTTGTGCAATTAATACCTTCTTAAAATTGATCATTTATAAAAAAGTATGGGTTGAAACAACCCGAAAATGCAATTATTTTAAAGAAAAATATATAACTAATATCTTAAAGTGGTATTTTGAGTTTATTTAAGCTTATTATAATTTTTTTATTGAATTATAAACTTTAAAGTGGTTTTTCTCAGTTTGTGTTTTTCGAAACACTAATGCTACTCCTTCCACAACTATTTACCAATAACTTCCATTTTTTTTCATGCGTGTTGCATACGAAACATGTAACAAAATTAGGGATCCATTTTGCTGTAAACTGAATACTTTTTTTAAAAAAAAATTAAAATGTAAGAGATATTGGCTCTTTTTCGTTGATTTTTAGCATGCATATTAACATTTTATTTTATTTTTTTCAAAAACGAATCAAGTTATTGTAAAATCGATCCCTTAAGTTGCTTATAACATCCATAAGAATATTGCAAAAAAATTTCAGGTCAAAAAATTAAAAATTACAAAAGGAGTAAAATTTTAAAATTTTCCAAATTTTCTTCAAAAAATTTGAAGTTTTAAGATTGTGTGAATAATATGTGAAAAATTTCCTCTCGTATGATTTTCTTGAATAGAAACATTATATAAAATGTCAAAATATAATTTTGAAACACATGAAGAAAGAAAGTAGTTCAAAGGGTACCAAGTGACCATAATCCCATTGTTGCTATCATGTACATATTTTTGGAAACTATTGTTTTTTTCCCAATAATTACGCCCGACATTACTTTGATCTCGATCTCATAGTTTCCCTCTTTATCTAACAAGTTTTTTTTTTCTTCAAAGCTTTTTTCAATAAGTTTAACAGCCACTGTCTCATAGAAAAAAAGTGATGTGCATATATTTATAACAGAATATAAAGGGAAGTGAATAGCAATTCAGAGAAAGATAGCAGTGCTAGGATTGGATTATATCGATAATCGATTTCTCATTATGATACTGAAATAAAATAAGAAAATTTGACAAACATTTGGGTGGGGATTCAAAGTTAATTAGAATTTCATTCTGAGATTTTTCATTGTCCAATATTGGAGAACAATACCCAAAACCTACATCTTGATCTTTGAATACAGACAAGTAAAAGTTTAATTAGTTAGTTTAGAAAAGTTGAGTCGATTCCCCTCATACTTTGAGCTAGCTAATTAGTTTCATCATATGTTTGTAATCTGTGATTATTTTGTTGTTTGTTTGTAATTGCATCCTCATTTACTCAGGAACCACTACATCTTGATCCGAGCTGTTCGAGTGTGTAAATATCAAAGTTGGCAAAGGAATAGCGCTACAAGTTGCATGGGATGAAGTAGAAATGTTTAATTTAACTAGACCCCCAAGTCAATAAATATATTTCAATGTGGTATGTAAAATTAATGAAGATACCACAATTAGAAATTATGCAATTCATTTCTATATTTTCTGAGAAATTTATTTTGAATATAATGTCACATTCTGTAAGATTTCAAGTAAATCGCATTAAAGTTTGGGCATAATTCAAGAATAAATTGCTTAAATATATAAAAAAATCTAACTCATTTTTAATTAAGAAAGTTGCAAGTGCGAGGGCCCGCCGTGGGTAGCCTAGTGGTTAGACCACCGGAATCCAGACCGGTAGGCCTGGGTTCGATGCTCGTACCGCCAAATACCCTCCGAGTACACGCGGAGCACGTGCTCGTTAAATCAGTGGGTCCGAAAGTATTGTGGGCTGAATCACGAGTGCAGAGAACTGGAGAAAATTTCCCTCCAATTCAGTTCCATGCCTAAATTGTGGAGATGGAGATAGGTGGTGTCGCCATCTATCGTTCCTTCTGAAATTTTTCCGAGCTAAATCGTTCTGTCACCTGTATGGTGCTCAAGGCTAAAAGCCAACGACAGGCGTACATCTAGCCCATTGCCACGATGAATTTCGTGGGCCTCGATCTGACTATGTCAGGCAGGTGGCATGAGCAACAAGTGCGAGGTGTGTCAAGACACTAAGTGCTATTTCGTTCTACTGCAACCGCAGCGGTCGTGTCGGAGTTCAACCCTTGCCCATACGTGTCTAGTTGATTGTCATCACAGTAATGCTATTACATCTTGGTGGTGTAGTTTTTACACGTGTTAGTGAGTATTCAAAATGCTTAAGACGATTACTGGTGCCACATACTTAGACGTGTGTTCCGTAATTCTTTTTTTAGCTCAAGGAATGTTAAGCAAGTTGGAATTCATCGTCAAATTGTAGAAATTTATGGTGAAAATGTAGAGTGAAGAAATGTTGAGAAAGTGGGTTCGACAATTCAGTTATGGACGCACCAATGTTCATGGTGAAGCAGGGAGTGAGCAGCATTTTATGTCATTAATTGTTTGGTTGAGAAAGTGAATAAGAAAATTTGTGAAAACAGATGACTTAAAAAGATTGCTTTGTTATGTTTCCTTTTATTTCAAGAACTGTTCACTGGCATCATCTTTCTTTAAAGAGGGTATAGACAAGTTGGTTTTTCTCGATATGTAAATTGTATGGGCAATGGTGGTAACTACGTAGAAAAATAGTTTACGACATGCCCTTTCATGTAAAAATAAATTTTGTTTTGAAAGAAGATTTTATGCTAGTTTTTTCAAAACGGTACTTAGTTTCCAGACACACCTCGTATTTTTAAATCCGATTGAAATTAACACAAAATATATTTCATTTATAAAAAGCCAACAAGAAAAATCATAGTTACACATGACGAAGTCAACGTTTCATGATTATCTCAAAAATTTCATTATATTAACCAAAGATTCTGTAATGTTTTGAAATTCTCTTATGTGTATATATCAGTGTTTCTTAAAATTTAACTATACGCGACCCACTATTCAATCAGCGTTTTCATCGCGCCCCCCTTCATACAATAACACTATACAAAATATAGTATTGAATTCAATAATACTATACTTTGACACTAAAGCTACAATACAATTTTAACCTCTTATATGCTACCGTAATATGTAAACGTCTCACTCAGTCATAGCATTAATATTCTGGGCGTATATATACGTCTATTCGAAGTACGATCTTTTCTATGCAGTGCAATCCACAAAATTATTCCGAACACTTTGGAAATCAATAAAAAGACTTTCACAGTGTTTGCGAAGGATTGACTTATTTCAGAGGAGTTGCTTATTTATTTCTTTTCTCTGCTCCCTCTTCCCCCTCAAAAAAACACCAGAATACACTCGACTACATGGAAAACGGTGGTATTGGAGAGCGAATCAATTAACTTTTAATCGGCAGTTAAGGAATTAATTATAAATCGTACAAATTATCAAGATAAGTGTTAATACACAAGCCCATGGAGTCACTAATACTTATGGAACTTTTTCTTAACTTAGTATTGTTAAATTAATAATAAAAATTTAAATTGTATAGTACTGATGCATTTATAAGTGTATTATATCAGTGTAAATGTGTATTTTATATTTTATTATATCAAAGTAGTTTGTTTGTTTACTTTCAGTAAATTAATAATTTTTAAATAACCTTTTGTTTTCGACTTTTTAATAAGCTCACGCCCCCCAAGGGGGTCGTCCCCCACAGTTTGAGAAACGCTGGTATACATGAAATAATATATTTTCTCAAATTATATATTAAAAAATATTATATATCTTATGTCCTTCATGAATGTTGTCTTTCGTGAATTTTCTCTTATGCATCATGAATTATAACAAGAGTTTCAATATTTAGAAGGAAATTTTTATTGGTTAGTAAATTACTATATATTTTATCAAATTGATCTCCAAAATAAAATGTTAATTCTTTATTTATTGAACACACTCTAATTCGAAATTATAACAAAAATTGCTTTTTCACGCTCTTTCCTATTATATTTATTACCAGAAATAAATAAAGGACGTCGGATTTCATCTAGGCGAAGAAACACGTTCCGGATTATTAGATTTAATCACTCTTTCTGCGCTAATTTAATAGATCGTGATTTCCTTCTCTAAGACAAATATTTATGTTAACGAAGTCATTGTGTTTCTCGCAAAGTACTCTTGTTTTCTTCCAAGATAAATCAAAACAATTCCCTGATTAAATTAAAATTGCATGAATTTTGATTTACTAAAAATTATCTAAGACTTTAAAGCAATGGTATAGGGATTTGTATGATTTAATTAAGGATTTGAAAATAAATCACGAATTTCATGAAAGAAATTAATTTAATGTGACGAAGAAATTTTTTAACAGCAATATCGAATCAACAGAACTATATTTTTCGGGGATAAGTTCAATTTTTAAAATAATCATATATTTAATTAACGTAGAATGATGAAAAAGAAAAAAAATGGACATGCATGTAATTTTCAGCATTTTATCATATTTAAAATAAAATGCCCTTTAATGAATTCTAAATAATATTTTAAATAAAAGAGAGATTTTTGAGTTCCAGAAGTTTATTATTGCTTCGTAAGTTATGATGGTCCTTGAAACAACAAATATTTATGGAGTAATTTCACGATAAATAAAAGATTTTTATTGGGAGAACATATAAGGTATCCGA
This sequence comes from Trichonephila inaurata madagascariensis, assembly GCA_019973955.1. Lineage (NCBI taxonomy): Eukaryota > Metazoa > Arthropoda > Arachnida > Araneae > Nephilidae > Trichonephila > Trichonephila inaurata. Next base: position 33,334 of record BMAV01017530.1, on the reverse strand, counting down.
CTACATTTGGAACCGTAATTTTGCAAAAGCGTATAAATGGATAATATTTATGATATTTAGTGTCACTTAGATTAGAATACATGTATAAAATTGTTTTAAGGACATTATGACAATAAAAAATTATTTAAGTACAATATTTTGACAAAAAATGAACATAGAATGACCAATTTTCAAAATATTCTCCTTTTTGTGAAAAATGCTTCTATTATAATAATATTTCGCCTGTATATAGCTCAGACCTCTTTACAGAGGCTCAACTAGAATTTTTGAAATGTATGACTTAGAAGTGGGTTTATCCATGTTTTACGACAACAGAGGGGATAAATTTTAAGAAAAAAAGGCCGATAATTATTTCAATGGGTTGTAACTGAAAATAATGTGAATATTTCAAAAATCAAAGTTGAGCCTCTGTACAGAGGTCTGAGCTATTTACAGGCAAAACATTATTATAATAGAAGCATTTTTCACAAAAGGAGAACATTTCGAAAAAAGGTTATTTTAAGTTAGATTTTTGCCGAAATAGTGTATTTAAATAATTTTTTTGTCAAAATGTCCATAAAACAATTTTATACATGTATTCTAATCTAAGTGACACTAAATGTCATGAAAATTATCCATTTATGCACTTTTTTATGATCACAGTTCCGTACGTAGTCGGATACCTAAATCTGGTAGTAGTCTAAATATCCTTATCCTTTCGTCTAAAATATGTATAAATAGCTGCAGCTCGTGTGTGCTTGTATTGTGATATCCAGTTTTATGTTTGCTGTTTGAGATGTCCTTCTACATGAATAAATAAAAGTAAAAGGTATCAAGTCTCCTCAAGTATGCCGCGACAACATGAACATAATATTTAGTAATCAAGAAAAAATCTTCTCGTTGAAGGGCATTACATATATGTATATATTTTACTCCATGAGGTTCGAAAGAACCTATGATTTGCACCGTAATTGAACAAATATACCTATCTATTAATGAATACATTGGTATTATATTCAAGAAAATAAACGTATAATAGAAGAACAACAAAGCAGTTAAAAATTTAATAATCATTTTTTAAAAATAATTATGGTAATTATATATTTAAAAAAAAATTATAAAGAATATATATTTGTGAAAACATGAACAATATTAAATTCTTCGATTGATTGATTATTTATTTACTTTGCTCATTTAAACAAAGTTAAGACAATATATCTTTTCTATGTGAGTAAAACAATTGCCTGATTTATTACCGCCAATAGCCATAAATATCCTTTTAGTTGCAGAAGAAGAGAATGTTATTCTAGTATTAATGATATTTATATACATAATTAGTTGAATCTCTGTTATTATCACAGGCAGTTACCGTACATATATCATAGAAATCACTCTCATGGGGTCGCGAGTGATATTATATTATTCTAGTATGAACGTTATGTATGCGCATAAATGTGATACATAATACTCTAACATTTTATCCTGAGACTGCCATGACAAAAGATAAAAATGCCATAGATAATAAGGAAAAATTCTGAAGCAAAATTTTTTTAAAAAAATTCCACAGAAGCTATTATAACTATAACTATAAAAAAAAATTCTATTTAATAAATTATGCATGAGTTATTTTACTACGTTCACTCTCCTAAAGGTATACAAATATAAGTTATCACAAATATTGTTGACCCATTCTTGTTCAAAACTTTTTGTTATAAAAGGCATAATTTTTAGTTTTATTTAGAATAATGAAATCATATTTATTGTTTCATTAATAAATTTCAGAAAATAAATATGCTAAGATTTCTTTTTCTAACTGAGGAAGTGTACCGCATTCTTAGAACGATATACAAAAATTTCACTGAGAATTGAATGTTGTGTAATTGAGAAACAAGAGTTTTCAAAATATATAAAAATTTAACAAATGAATGCTAAACTATAAGAATTACACGCGTTGCTGGCAATTACTTATCTTTTAATAATGCAAGCTTTTTTCTAGAAAATCTCTATAGTGAAAGCACTGCTATATAACAAAAATCAGTATTATGCTTCCAGCAATAAACTTGCATTCAGATGGAGGAGCGGCACATAAAAATGTTTTATGCCATACAAATGCCATACATTTGGACACTAAGCCAGTGCTTCTCAAGCTTTCAATATTTGCTACCCAATACTCAGTTATAATTTTCATCACGCCCCCCCATACAATAACAATGTATTGAATTCAATAATTAATATACTTTGACACTAAAGCTATAATACGACTTTAACCTCTTAAATGCCACCGGCGTATATAAGCGTCTCGCTCAGCCAGTGCGTTAATTGCCCTGGACGTATAAATACGTCATTCCGAAGTACAATATTTCCTGTGCGTTGCTATCCATAAAGTTATTTCGAAAGTTTTGAAATTGAATAAATAACTGTGACATTGTTTGCGAAAATTTATTTATTTCAAAAATTTGCTTATTAATTCCTTTTCTCCCCCCCCCCCACTCAATATATCACATACGCGTGCTTACATGGAAAAAGATGGTATTGGGGAGTGAATCACGTAACTTTTAATCGGCAGTTAAGGAATTCATTACAAACCGTACAAATTATCATGATACATACTAAATTTTGTATATAATTTTATATATATGACAAGCCCAGGGAGTCAATGATAATTATTAACTAGCTTTTGATTTAGAATTGTTAAATTAATAATCAATTATATTGTGCAATACTGATACAAGTGCACTATATTAGTGCAAATGTGTATTTTATTTTTTATTACGTCAGAATGTATTTCGTTCGTTTGCTTTCAGTAAATTAATAATTCTTTTAAATAATCTTTTGTTTTCGACTTTTCAATAAGCTCACCGTCCCCCTTGCAGGGTTATCACGCCCCCCAAGGGAGGCGCTCCCCACAGTTTGAGAAACACTGCACTAAGCCATTAACACGATCTAGCTACCCAATACTTAAAAACAATATAATTAAAAGATAATAGTGCAGTGTGTTGGTCAATATAGTCCTTATCTAATGGGCTGTTCAGAGGTACAAAGAGTATAGACTGAAGTATCCTTTAGTCGGATTTTAAGACGGGAATTCAAACAGTCATTCCTAGTCAAAACACGAAAAACCGCCACCCACGGCTACAGGATGAAGTAAAAAGTGACATGGTTATTAGTGGTTTTTAGAATAGTCATTCCCTTCTTTACCAGGAAATTGGCTCTTTCAGTTCTCTCGATGTCACAATGAGCAGGAATCCACCACAAGACAAAGAGGTTGATTCATGTGACGTCATAGTCACATGATACTGAAAGCCACGTGATTCTAGCCAATCAATTCAAAAACTCATGTGACGTCATAGTCACACGATAAAAACTATCTTGTGTTTCCAACTAATCAGTTCACGCGCTCCGGTATTGCCAAGTTTTGCTCTTTGCAGAAACTTTCTCTTAAAAAGTACATATGTATACAAAATGCATTTTATTTAAAAGTATAAACATAAAAAACGACTTTTTTTAATTTAAAAAAAATCTTTTTGAAGAAATGTTTTTCCCTAACATTTAAGCATCTTTACCCAAATATGAAATTTGAAATTTTATCTGAGTTTTACAAATAGAACAAGTACAATTAGTGTAATGCTTGTTTTGAAATCAATGGAAAACACGTGTTTGATTTTATCATGTGACTTCATGAATCAAGCCCATTGAGTCAGCCAGAGTGTTGAGATTCTTTCGACATTCATAAATTCGTTTGGAAGTGCCAACATTATTATTGTATATTGGCCAACAGAAACATCATTATATTGGCCTGAGAAGCGGCTTTGCTCTCAAACAGAATATTAGCCCGAGGAAAATTACTCTTCCGAGCGCTTAATGGATTCAAAGCAATAAATATAGCCTCAACTTCATCATCAAAATTGGTAGTATCTCTTCCCACTTCCTTATAGAATGCAAAAAGTTACAATAGACACCTGCACCAGCTCTAGTACCTCTTTCGAGCAAAACAAATGTATTAAAGGGCAATTCGATGTCATAAGAAATGTATGAAAAGGCATAAGAAATGTATAAAAGGGTAATTCAATGTCAGGACTCATTTGTATCAAGTGGTCCCTGTGAAAAGATTTATGGCGAGATTATGACCATACAAAAGGTATTAAAAAGTTTGAAGGGGAAAACTAATTGAAGGTACATTCATGTGTCATTTAAATTTGGATATCCCTTGAAAGAGAGAGAGAGACAATTCATTATTTTTCAATGCAGAATATTGAAATGGGGCACAAAATCTATAACTTCAAGCACTATCTCCTACCATGGGCAATGAAGGGGCTAACCATATCAACTTAGTGACCGAAATCAGCTACGTTTAGGTAGATTAGTTAATATTACACCTGACAACCAATGCAAAGTTAAACAGTAGATACGATCAATATGGTAAACAAACGGATGTGTTCGTGAGATCAGTGTAGTGAAATTTGATGATGATGGAATATCACAACAATAGGATGATTTGAATGTGTTTGCTAAGAACATTCCACCAGTTGCTACATCAAGTTACTGTTACTACGCTGGGCAAAAGGCATACATGATATTAGGAATTATGCCATGACTTCCGTCACTTTAGGATATACTGAAAGTTCTTTCGATCGAATATTTATCAATTATCAAGAAGTTATTATAAAAGATAATTGAAGACATGCTCATCAAGACATAAATTGAAATAATAATTTTTTTTCTCAGAGAGAAAAACTCCTAAAAATAATTTTTTGTATGTTTTACTTTTTCAACGTTTTGCATACTCAATGAAAAAAAAATTTTTTTAAATAAACAAAATTTCAAAAATTACTTCTGACACACTATTTAAGTTGTAGATGAGAGAGAAGACATAATTTTTTTAATAGCCGCATGTAATAAAATTAATTTTCTGACTTGAAATTTCTTTCCATACAATGGGGCTTGGTTTCTCTTAAGCTTTATTTAATTATCATGAAAAAATTTAAGACTAATTTTTTTCCTGAGTAAATTTATGTGATGTTTTTTTAAACAAAAAAAAATTCTTAATTTAACAATTTTTTAGGAAATTTATAAAAGTATACAAATGTTACATTGTTCTCTATGTTTTGTTACATATATATAATGTGTTTATTTCAAACATAGTAAAAATAACAAATAATAAATTTTTTTTCTATTTTGAGTATTTTTAGTAAACACGCTCATTTAGAGAATTTTATCTACAACTTATTTATTCTTGCATTATTTACATATGCATGTTAATACACATACACGTTATTTTGTTTTAATTGCTTACTATAAGAATTACTTTAATGATTTAATAGTAAGTGTGTGTGTATGGTTCTTTGAAATATACCTGAAACAGTTACTCTAATCTCAATTCCAAAATAGCTCCATTTTTTAAAATCCTTGAAAACCATTTTTACTTCAATCATCAATAAAAAAAATCAAAATATAGTTACTTCTAAATGAATTTGGCGATACAAACAAAATTGATCATTTTACCTAAATCTACAGGGAGTCCAAAAATGTATAATTAAAAATATAGAAAAACCAGGATGCATTTTCAGTTTTTACATAAGAGAAATGTCAAACTCTTTTGGCAGTACTTTATTGCATGATGTTAATGTACATTCCAATATTTGCGTGCAATGTTCTATGAAGTATTATACAATCAACAGTCTAGAATAGAGGTTACCTAAGTGGTGGTCCGTGGACCACTAGTGGTACGCGAGAAAATTTTGCTGATCCTCAGAAAAATGTGGAATATACTCACTCATCATGTTATGTTTTAAGATGCATTGATTGTGTTCTTAGATCACAATGTTTTTTATAAATATATTTAAAACTTAAAAAATCCTATTATAGTGGTCCGCGGGATTTAAATTATGAATTTACTGGTCCATGAGGTGAAAAAGTTTGGCAACCACTGGTCTAGAAGACCGCTGTAATATGGCCTTTTGTTTCGGATTTAAACTCGATAAATCGCAATTCAACTTGAGCCGAACTTGTCTGTTCAACTTGAGTGATGAAGTCATTTTTTGAAACGAGAATGTAATAAAACATTCACATCGAGCCATTCGCAAACGCATTTTATTACAAAAACCTCAAGTGCATTTCATTATTTGTTTATTTTTATTTATTTTCAAAAGTGCCAAGATGTATTTGGGACACCCTATATTTATGTTAAAGATTATTTATTTCTAGAAAAGTGTTAAGCGTCGAATTCTAATTCTAATGGAATTATTCATTTATGAAACTACATTCGGTTATTTGGGTTTATAATTCTTTTCATTGAGACTCAAGAGTTACAGATAAATATAAATTCGTTTGCATACAGATATTTAAAAAAAATGAAAGTAAAACCATTTCAAAATTACTTGTCATACCTAAGATAAAATTAACGTAACAAATTAAATGTAAAACTTTAGGCTTAATCTGTGGTGGTAAATATTAATAACAATTACAGCATGTTTATATTTAAAATAAATTTCTTATTTTGACATCTTTTTGTATACTCTCAAAATTTTCATAATTTTGGGTCATTAATTTGTAAACATTACATATATAGACATTTGCCTTTATGTTTATATATATTAACAAGGATTAAGAAAATTATCTTTCTAGAAGATAGTATGTAAAATTCTTATCAAATAGATGAAGCTTGTGCTACATATTTTTAAAGGAAGTAAAAATATGTTTAGTTTAGAATTACAAATAAAAAACATTAAAAATATACTAGTGAACAGAAAAAAATAACTTTAACTTATTCTTGTACTGCTTAAATTAAATTGTTATGCTGTTAACCCGCGAAAAAAAAAATTTATCTTTCGAATCGTGAATTAAAAACAAAATAATTCACATTATCAATGGAAATAATACAGCCTAAAAGAAATATTTGATAATACAAAGTAAACAAACTCATAATTATTTTATTTTTCATTTCATTTAAATCAGTTCATATTGCATTGCTCTACATTCTTCGAGAAAATGTTTGTTCGTAAGTTAATCTGTGTACTGAAGCACAAGCGAGATGATTATAACCTTTTTATATGGGTGTGCCCTTTTTAGAAAAATTGACATAAAGGATACGCAAGCAAAAAAATATTAATATCTGTTTAATATTGCTTCTTATACAAAAAGAAGATTTTTTTTTATTTCAAATAGCCAGGATTACAAATGACCCCTACACCACAAGGGGGTAGGAACAAAAACAGACAAAACAAGAAAGTAGGAAATAACCACATAGTGAGAAAAGTCTATGAACTCAATAAATCCCTAGCTTGCCAATAAAGATCGCACAAAGAGGAGCCCTTTAGTGCTGGGTGGCGGCGAATGTGGTCAGCATCCATGTTCTCACAAATATCACAGTGCTTGCAGAATGGAGCCTGTACAACATGAATTCGATGAAAATGTTTAAGGAGACACTCATGTCCAGTAGCCAAACGTCTTGGCCACATGGGAAGATCTTTGATTATTCCACCAAATCTTACTGGAATATCTCTTTTTGTATTGAATTAAAGTGAGATCATTCATCTTTTTCGTAATAATACATTTTGTACTGATAAAAGGATCAGCTTTCTTTGTTGGCTGTTGAATTTAAACTCCCTTCTTTGCTAGATAGTCCGCTAACTCATTACCAGGAACCGCAGTGCTGTAGTTAAACCGCAGTTAAACTGCAGTGTCCAGGGATCCACTGCAAGACGATTTTCTTGGAGTACTCAGACAGACTCTGCTGCAATTTTTTACAGTAAAGAATGTTAGAGGAAGCAGGAATAGAATTTGAGTTCACAGCAAAAATCGCCGCTTTTGAATCATATAAGACAACAGCCCTAGTAAGGCTATTCAGAGGACAATGCAACTGCGCAAGGGCTACTTGAAGGGCAGCAACCTCACCATCACAAGAGTTTGTGAATTTTTCAGGCAAAAGGAACATACTATAGATAAGATATATTTTAGAAAAAAAAGGGGGGGAATTACTATTTTTTATCTCAGAAAAATGGAAATTAATTGTTTGTTGCACATCATGGAGAGACAAAAAAAATATTTTATTACTATAGCTGCAACTTACAGATTGTTCTGTACTTTTTCAATTGTTACTTTATAAATATTGTCATTAAAGTATCATTCCTAAATCATTTACATTTACCCTATCGCTCAGCATTTTTTTATTATTTGTATATAATACAATATTATTTTACAAATGTGTTTATTATGTAAGTATTTCATATTATAAAACAGAAGAAAAAGAAAAGCAAATTTAAAAAAATAGTAATAGTAAAATTTTACTATTCACTACAAATAAGATTTTGAGTTAGCTATCTTCTTAAAAATTGGTTTCAACTATTAATGTTTTAACTAATTTTATTCAAGCTAAAAATTGAACGTGATAATTTTATTAATAGAATGCCAAATATTATTTTTCCGTAAAGAATGTAATCTTTCATTTTAAACAATTCCGATTTCCATTTTCATTTACTTAAGGTATCCAACTACGTTCGGAACCGTGATATTGCAAAAGCGTATAAATGGATAATATTTATGATATTTAGTGTCACTTAGATTAGAAAATGTATATAAAATTGTTTTAAGAATATTATTACAATAAAAAAAAATTTTAAGTACACTATTTTGACAAAAAATGAACATAGAAAAAATGACCCATATTCAAAATATTCTCCTTTTTCGAAAAATACTTCTGTTATAATAATATTTTGCCTGTATATAGCTCAAACCTCTCTACAGAGGCTCAACTAGAATTTTTAAAATATATAACTTAAAATTTGGTTTATCCATGTTTTACGACAACAGAGGGGAGCAATTTTAAGAAAAAAACGCCGATCACATTATTTCAATGTGTGGTAACTCTAAAAATAATATGAAATTTTCAAAAATCTTAGTTCAGACTCTCAGGAGATGTCTTTACTTTATATAAGCACACACACACACAAAATATTATTATTTTAGAACCATTTTTTATCAAAGGAGAACATTTTGAAAAAAGGTTATTCTAAGTTCATTTTTTGCCAAAATATTGTATTTAAATTAAAAAAAATTGTCAAAATATCCTTAAAACAATTTTATACATGTATTCTAATCTAAGTGACATTAAAAATTATGAAAATTATCCATTTATGTACTTTTTTTTAAAATCACGGTTCCGAACGTAGTTGGATACCTTAAAGGGAAATAATTCTGTACAATAATATCTTCCCAGACAATTTTATTTGTAAATTTCGTTCCTGACTTTACAATGCAATTTCTTAATTCTTGAAAAACATTTAAATTATTCTATTTTCTCAAAAATTTATTTTGGAATGCAGAATAATTGATTATTACCATCGCATTTCAAAGAAACACGAGGGCTATTGGTAACGAACCACATAATTTTGAAACGCAGTCAAGTGGAGATGAACACACATCTGAGCTGGAACATCTCATTCTTCAAACCCCAGGTTTCACGTTAGCTTCAGGACTAAGTCTTAATAAATTAAAAACCTATCAGCCTCGTTAAGTGAAAGTAGTCGACAAAAACTACTTTGGTCACATGTTCGCGAGTATAACTTCTCGGCTACCACAATAACAACAACAAAAATTCTTTCACTTCATTGCTCTATTTTAACAACAAAATATGCTTCAAAAATAGTTCTATAAGGAATTTTATAACAATTTTCGAATTTCCTGAAATAAATAACTTCATTTAAAATCTCGTTCGTAATCGTATCGGTGGCTTATAAGTACCCTACCGCTTCGTGTGTGAGTGAATATTTACGTCTCACTGTTCAGCTACACGAGGGCTTTTGTCAACGGACCACGTAATTTTGAACCATGGTCAAGTGACGTGGACGACACCGGAGCTGGCACCCCTCTCTTAACTATCACACCACACCAACGGGAGGACGTTTCAGCTCGTCAGCTTTAGTGGTACTGGGCTCGAACTTATGACATACCTGCCATGATCCGATACCTTGACCACTGGGCTACCGCAGCCCCTACCCTCTTTTTAAGCCTGCGGTTTTAGGTTCAAACCCGGCTGGAGTCGATAGATTTCTGCACGCATGTCTTGTAATTATGTGGCATGTAAAATATCCCTTGAGTATCCATTGGCTCTGATACTCTTGGATATATTTAGCATCGACCGAGAATTTGAATTAATGTTAATTTAGGCGTCAAAATTTGGTCGAGAGTGTCATTACTAGATGGTGCCACCATAAAATGGCTCCTACATTTGGGGACTTCCCGTGCCTACAAATGCTTAGTTACCAATATGCAGCCCATTAAAAAATCTTATTTCGAATACTGGAGTTGCCGTGTAGTTTTGTTTAATTTTATTTACTTCTGATTTATGGTTTAGTTTTTCTGATTATGGTTTTCAAATTCACACATATCCATACAAACGGGAACTTTACGATAAGTAAATATATAAAAAATCTTTTTTTTTTTATAATACAGGGTATGAAAAAGGATTCAGAATTACTTTCCATGCTTTTTTACAACTAATCTGGAAAATATGAATTTTTTTTTCTTTCAGAATACCCTCAAGCGTTAAGAAATAACACTGTAAACATAAATATGGAATCCAAAAAACTCAAATTATTTTTTGCGCTTCAGCACTTTTTTCTCTGAATGGAAAAATACGATTTCTAGAATGTTTTCTTTCATATGGGTTGCAATATTTGGTGAAAGTTTTATTTCTATCCAGACACCTTTAACTCTTACTGAAATTGCGACTTCTTGGAATTTACTTCTGTTGCGATTTTACTAGAAACACTTTGAAAAGTGCGATTCAATTTTTTCTTTTATTGATTCATGGTGTTTTTCTTTTTTTTTTCCTTTTCTCAGAATAAATTCACATATCTACTTTCTCTCGGCTAGCATTAAAGTTTGCTTTTAGAAATTTTTTCAGTTTCAGCAGAGTTTTTATTTCGTCGCAAGATACTGTTATTTTTTTTACAATATTTATGACCTAATTTTCAATCATAATTTTACATGGCCCTCCTATACAATAACAATGCACTAAAAGCAATAATAATGTACTTTGACACTAAAGCTACCATACGACCTTTATTATAATCCACACAAATTATCAAGATAAGTATTAAATTTTGAATATGTTACTTTCAAGTAATAGATATTTTTATAGTAAGCTACTTTTAAGTAATAGATATTTTCAGTGAGTTACTTTTAAGTAATAAGAAAAGTTTCATGTTATACATTTCATTTTTAGTTTTTAAATTGGAACAGATACGCACAACCCAGAAAACTGCTCAGTCCTCAGAAATGAAATAATTGCTATAGACCACACACAGTGCTCTTCAACCTTTCTATCGCAGCGAATCGGTCAACGTTTGATAATTTTACCGCGGCCCACTGAAGGAGAGGACTATGATTGTTTATATTTTAGATTGCTTTTATTTAATAATTTTAGTTTAATTGTATTTAAATGGGCCTTCAGAATAAAATACAGTTATACCAAGAAATTAATATTAAGTTATTTAACATGGTGTATAAAATGATTACCATAAAACCCTAGTGAAATACACTACAGTATATAAAAAATGAAAATAATTTAATATTCCTTGTGCGGACCGGCACCAGTACCGGTCCGCGGACCAGCTGTTGCGGATCACTGCTATACGTGATTGATTAAAGTCCATCCTCAACAGAACTGACTATAGCAACACTTGGATCCTCACAGATAGCCGTAGCGCCATTCAACACCTGCAGGACTGGACTCGAATGGATGACCACGTGAGCATTCGAATAATCAATAAGCTCAAAACTATAGAAAAATATAGAGACGTCCACTTTCAGTGGATCCCTTCCCATGTTAACGTCCCAGGAGATGAAGTCGCGGATTTCTTGGCCAAAAGAGGCTGCTCTGAGATTGCGACCACTGATTATGCACTCACATACCGAGAGATTTACTCTTTAATGAAAATCAAGGACAAGCGAGTCTAAATAGCCCCTCTCGACCATCCCTGTATTAGTAGGAAAAGCCCTGGGGGTGTTTTGGAATTTGACAGAAACAGAAAGGATCAAATGGCTGTGTCCAGATTACTCAGTGGGCATTTGAAAGGCATGATCTTCGAATCTGGCCGTAAGGTTTTCCAGACTTGTTCCAAATGTCACCTATTGCCGGCTTTCCCTGAACATATCCTCGATTGTTTGGGGTTAGCTTTTAAAGACGTCCATACGAGTCCACTTCTGGTGCTGGACTTTTCTAGGGTTAATGGTCTCACGGAGCTGATCTAGCTGCCGCTAGATCCTGAAGGATTGAACACAACAACAACAGATTAAAATGAAAGTGTAACGTGAGTTTTTATTATGTCAGAATATATTTTGTTTCGCTTCCTTTCAATAAATTAATAATTTGTTAAAAATCTTTTATTTTCGACTTTTTGATATGCTCGCTCCCCCCTTGTAGGGTTATCACACACACCTAGGAGAGGGGGACGAGTGCCATAGTTTGAGAAACGCTATATTGCAATTTAAATGCTCTCATTTTATTCAATAGCCAGTTTTTTCCCTTTGCTGTTGTTATTTAGCGGAAAAAACATAAATATAATTCTTAACAAAGAGTGTTAACATCTGTGATACCCCTTGGACTGCGGGTATCATCTCTTCATCATCTACGCGACCATAGTTTGAGGGGAGAAAAGATTGAACACCAAACTCTTCCATAGTAAAATTAGTTTATTATGATCTTAATTTATATTCAACCAAAACAACGCTAGTCTAGGAGGTTTATGATCAGGAGTGATGAGACACAAGCAGTAATTCTAACAAATAGCGCAATGAAACCACCGAATCTATATTTATAGATGATTTCCTAACTTACTAGAATCCGCTCTAGTCTTAAAGCTTAATCTAAATTATCTTAACGCCTTTCCAAGGCGACAGCTACAATCCTTATTTCGTCAAACTAATTCTTGATCCCAGTTGATCCGGTTAATGAGTAATCTTCCGGCTACGAACTTCACGTTGAACTCTCCTAGTACTCTCCTAGAACTTTACTGGCACTATTAGACTTCCTCATCAAACTCTTAGAGCTCTGGGAACTCCACGCGAATACAAAAGCTCCAATATATACACTTCCTAATTTACATAATCGCATTCTCTTTTTGGGTTGTTTGGAAAGAATTGCCATTCTGTCCCCAAAGTTTTCCCAAGAGGATTATTAGTAGAAGTCACGATAAAGCCCCTTCACCCATTTGTTATTGAATATAAGAGACATGAGCATGTTTTTTGTGATTGTTTTGGCATTTATAAATATTTTAGATTCCTACAACTTAATGCTAAGTTATTAAGTATCACATAATGTTTTCTTTTGAATAATATGTTGTTTTTTTTTCTTATTAAAAATTGTCTGGCTTCAGAATAGCTTATAGCTCTAGTTGACTTTACATGTGTTTCAATTTTTTCAAATCTTCTTTTTCTTAAATGTCGTAACAAATGTTTCCCGCTGTTTATATATCACACAAAAATTAAATGCATGTTGTTCATTTTTTATAGCAATACCAATAAATGGGATTGTGTGTGTATTTATATCCTCAGTTAATTTAATTTAAATGCTGGTAGACTATGACATAGACCTTGTAACCGCGGTAGCCTAGTGGTCAAGGTAACGAACT
>BMAV01017530.1:9235-19624 GCA_019973955.1 Trichonephila inaurata madagascariensis | reverse complement strand
CCAGTTGGCGTGGAAATTAGAAAGAGGAGGTGCCAGCTGAGGTGTCGTACTTGTCTCTTGACCATGGTTCGAAATTACGAGGTCTGTCACCAAAAGCCATCGGACAATTGAATAGATTTCTTATTCTTGTCTTGTCTAAAGATTTAGAGCGATTCTATATTGGTCCAAAAGCCCCAATAACAAGCTTGAGCACTGTAAAGATTGTCCTATGATGATGCATCAAGTTTAAAAAGAGATACAATAATGGCTTTGCAGTCAAAAATATTGTCTGGTGTTAATTTGGTTTGCTGACAGTTTATGAAGGTGAGGTAAAATCGGGAGTTATCAGGAGATATTTCCATAGCTTTGAAATAACCCATGTGGAGTCTTGCTACTATAGGCGACAAATTTCTAAGGTATTTGAGCTCCGAGATAGTTGGTCTTATGCTGAATAGTGCAACGTTAATATTCAATCATGGTATAAACCAGGGATGGCGAACCATTGGTACGCCACGGTTTGCATTTTAGTTCAGAAACTATGTTATCACAAAGAATCCCAATCTAAAAAAAAAAAAAATTTCAAAGATTAAAATGTGCCTGAGAAACCACAAGCAAAGACATAGTAATTGAAGAATTTATTTCCATAATTGATTCTTCAATCAGGGAATTTTCAGTGAGATTTTCTCAGTTCAAAAAGTTGTCAGAAACGCTGAGGTTTATTATGTACCCTGATGTGTGTTGTGACATTATTTGATAAAATGAACTTGTCCCAATTCGATTGGTTATTGAAAATTGAAGAATTAAAAATGCAATTTATTTATTTCTAGTCTAGTTCAATATGGATTCAAAAATGTATTGAAACAAGGAAAAAGTTGGAATTAACTGTTGGAACTGTTGGACATTTAACTGTTTGAAGAAGCATGCTCATGCTATTTTAACTATATTTTCATCGACCTATGCCTACGAGTTATTATTTTCAGAGATGAATAACATTAAAGACTCGTTTAAAAACCGTTTGGCAGATGACTCCAAATCAGCATCATTCTGCTAAAAGTTTAACATCTTACAATCCTAAAATAAATTATTTGTCATCTATATGTATACTCTTCAACAACAGACGTCACACTAATGTTACTTAAGTTTAATTACACTTATAACTGAAACATGTACTACTATACAGTACAAAACGTATTTTTTCGTAGTAAATAAAGAATTTTGTGAATTTAGTATTTAGTTTTATTAGTTTCCCAATAATCACAAGTCAAAATTATTTGATGACACGTCTATACCTCACTAAGCATTTCATTAGAAAAAATGGCACGTTGATCCATAAAGATTCGCCACCCCTGGTATAGACTTATGCTACTTTATTTTGTTTTCATTGTAAAAAAAAAGAAAGAAAATCATTTTATTTTAGAATTGATTTTATCAAACTGGACGTTTTTTGCAAGCACTACAAGATGGTTTTTTTCTCTTTCTCTCTATCTTTCCTACTTAACTATAGTTACAGTAAAATGCTCGATCTCGACATTTTAATCTAAAAAAGAACAATAAATACTTCCAATCCAGTACAATGAAAAAAGGGGGAAATATCCTTTTTTCACACAACACGTAACAGTTTTAAATTGAGAGAACACCTTTCAAGTATTTTATCATTTTTTTTTCTTTCATCTAAGAATACATTTTAGTTATTTTATTTTTAAACATTCATATACATCTATCACAGAATAGATTTTTGAAAGTCCAACTCTACATTATCCTTTCCTTCAACCCTAAAACAGAATATTTAAAATTTGTCAGAATTCCACTTTAACATAAGTGTGAAAGTTCTATTACTTTATTATACATCAAAATACTTCAAGCAATTTTTTTTTCTCTGGAGCACTTCCATGCGATTGCAGCAAATGCTTAAATCAGCAACTGTAATACTTACTTTTCAGCCTACATGGAAAAACTATTCGTATACTTTTTCCCTTGCTTTACATTTCATTGCTTCAAGCTCTGGATACATATTTTATTGCTTATGAAAATAATCTATATTTATAATATGTATTAAATTCTGAGAGGATTAAGTATAGATCAAACTAGTGTAATCATTATTTTTTCAATCAGAAAATGCCATCTGGAAATGAGTTCATTCTATGATTACGTAAGCAAAGCATTTGGTTGTTCGCAGGATTCATGTCTAAGTATTCGCTCTTGCAATGTTTTCACAGCAAGACTTATCCCCAAGAGAATTCAAACCATTGCAACACTGGATGATTGGATTCCTCCAATGATAGGAATTATGAACTTTATAGCAATTTTTCAGAAGGTGACGACATAGCTGTATTTGAATTTATGTAAATTTTTATTCATTAATAGATAAACAAAAGTGATTCTTACACATGAATAAAATGTACATGAACAGTGCTTGTAAAATAAGACAGTACCTGGAAAAAACCCTTAATATTCGTCTTTTGCATTAAATATTAACAAGATTGGATTTCATTTTAAGGGAACTATGGTTTCATCATTACTTCACTTAATTACCAAATAAACATGAAATCATGCAACTGGCTTGTTTTTATAGTTATTTAACTTGAACTAGGTCTTATAAGCATTTTGGATAAAAACGGTACCTGGAGAAAGAAATAATTTCGTTAAAACTGAAGCGGGAGCTTGCAATTATTTTATTATTTATACTTATTAGACCTACAATAAGAAATATTTCCGATTAATGAATCTTAATTGAGTATGACATTTCTAAATTGCTGACAAAAGCAATTTTTACTATGTTTTATCTTCACATAGTATTTTGTTATCATTGGGATCTATATATATATATATATATATATATTTTTAAAAAAATATCTAAATAAAACTAGTTCTGTAAATAACATTAATATTAAATCATTTCCGAATCAACTTTTGAATATATTTTAATTGATATAGAATCTAAAATTTTATTAATCCATACACACATATCCACCTTTTTTTGTGATATAAATTGTACGTATTATTACTAGTTTTTCGGGTTACTGAGAAAACTTATTTATTTATCTTCACTCAATTATGTGATTTAAATTTTGTTGTTTTATCATTTGAGAAAACTTAATATAATGCAGTTTTCTAAAAGGAAACGATATTTCAATGTTAAACAAAAAATTCAATTTATTTCACAGGATGATGTAATATAAAACTGCTCAGTCGTGAGTAATATTCTCAGTTTATTTGAAATATGCAGAAACCTCTTTTTTCGAGAGAAATTGATTCTCAGCAACCGAAGCATTGTTATGAATTCAATTTCCGTCTTGTACTATTTTGTTAGGAGGTATTATATTACGTGTTGTATTATTTTTTTGTTTGTTGTTGTTGTTGAGGAGGTTTTTAAAATCTAGCTTTCTTTCAAGAAAAGAAAAATTTATAATTTACAAAACCTTAACTAGACCACTTTTGACATATGCATCTGAGACTTGGACAATAACAAAACTAGAAGAAAATCAAATAGCATCCATTGACAGGAAAATACTTCGAAGTATACTTGGAGGTGTAAAAGAAAACAATAGCTGGAGAAGAAGGTACAATTTTGAATTATTTACGAAAAAAGCAAATGCATGGTTTAATCGTCAATGTCCTCAAGGTATATTTTCTTACTAAATCGATGATGTTCTATAATTTCGTATAAATAGCTTTTTTCTCTATCTTGTTCCGTTTTCGAGATCTGAATGCAAATACCGCATTTTACCACCAAGGGGCACCGTAGTTAGCTTTACTCGAAAGCGTATGGCTGCTTTACTATACCTAGACTCCAGTTTTATGAATACAGCATCAACTATTCTGAAGTTAAGAGGGTAGCAAGGGACTTTTGTTGGCTTACTGTATATATATATATATATATATATATAACTACAAAAGTTATTTTAATTTTAAACTTCAGTCTCTCGATTAAATACCCTCATCATTTATTTATTATTTTAGCGTTTATTTAACACGATTAATACCAATGTCAAACAAAAATAATCATGGGGGTTGTTTATTTGTTTGTTTATAAATTTGTAAACTTTACATTAAGTAATAATACGTTTAGTTACCCTTTTTTCCTTTTAAATTATGATATCATTTATAAAGAGGAATTTCGGAAACTCGTATCTTAAAATGAAAAAAATAAGTTTAAGAGATAAATATTTTTTTTACAATTAAATTAGCTATTACTTACAAATATCTGTTCAACTAAATTCTGTAATGCAAATTTAATTATTCCCCTTTCATTGAAAATTATTGTTTAAAAATTGTTTAAAAAGGTTTTCACTTTATAGATACAAATATCAAAAATTAGTTTCTGTATTTAACAAATTCTAAGTTCATTATTGTTGTCGACATAAAGGAAGAATACTCACCGTTATTTAAACATATTTAAAGATTAAAAATAAATGCATTCAAGTTCTTACATAAAAGATTATTTATTTACAACAAGCACTTAAAGTTAAAATATCAAGTTATTCACTTCTCTTTCTCTATGGAAAACTCATAGTTTTATAGCCTTACTTACCATTACCTCGGTAAATAAAAAATTTGAACAAGATGAAATCAATAAGTGATATAAATTGAAAGAACAAAGCAGTGTATTAAGAAGGAGGGGTAGAAATAAGGAAGTAATTTGGAAGAGGAAGTTTATTGAAAACGATGAAGATGAATGATCCTTACAATATGAAATTGCTTTTCTATCAGACCCTTGGGAATATTGATTACTAGTGCGTTATGATTGAACACTTTTTTTAATTCTATTTTGAAAGAGTTATATTTCCCTTGAGAGCTTGTGAACTGGAAAACAATCATTACTGCATTAAAATAAATGATGTTCTATTACACTATTAAATTTAGATATTACCCTTATGAAATCCAGAATTTTAAATTTTCATAAGACTTGCAAATAATAAGCGACTTTATTTTTTTGCATATTCATTTAATTATTTTCCTCTGTTTTATATCAAGTACATAAATGTTCATTTCATAACGGACTATTTCATCATTGTTATTTACAAATAAATATGCGTAAGAAAAGAGAATATGTAAATGTATAAAATGATTCTTTAGACTACGTGTCAAATCTATACCTCAATTTATAGAGAATACTTTACACAATGACAGCACGTAGAATTAAAGTGGTATTATAATAGCAATTCAATTGTAAAGAGCTGTGTAACGAAATTTAGTATGTCTACATTAATGTTTATAAATAAATATTCTGAAATTTTTTTAAATCGTTATTTAGTTATATTATTTTAAAATTCGATTAGTTAAAATTTTAAGAAAAGTTTAAGTTATTTATATAAAATTCTGAACATTTTCCTAAGGAAATATAAAAATGTATATAAGTTTTAGCGTCTAAATCTTTTATAACTAATTGATTTTAAATTCACTTAAAATTAACCTTTAACAATAATGGATGTTAATTTATCCCATCAGACTAAAAGAACGCTTACATTAAAAATAACTCCAACTGGTAAATTTCACTAAGCCTTAACTCAATTACTTTCTTTTTCATTTAATTTTTAGACATTTGGATAGTTTTTGATATTTTATTTTGTTTGGATTTTCGAGTGGATTTCGTCATTTTATTTTCAATATAAAAAAACTACCTCATTTTCACCTTTGAAAACAAATCCACTTTCCCTATTATTACAGAAATAAAAAAAATCTGTAAATAAGAAATTTTGGTCGAAGTATTCGTAAGCCATTTTTGGTATAAAAAGTACATGTAATGTTTAAAGTCAAGGTAAACCAATACAACAGTCGATGCAATTGTGTTTCGAGAAGTTATACATTGGTTTTTGACATCTCACGTATTTATATGATATTTTCATTTTATCTCCTATCATCTTAGGTAAAGTTTTTAAGGCTGTCTTTTTTTTTTCGGTTAATGTTAAAGAATAGGACCAGAATTTGGAACATTTTTTCAAATATAAAAGAAATGAAGCATTAATATGGTACTCTGGTTTCATTATTCTTTAGAGAGCAGAATTTTTTATTATACTTCCCGTTTTTAACCGAGTTTATTCATTTTTTCTGGTTTAAAATGTGTTTCGCGCTTTTTTCCTATATCAATAGGAGAAGTAAGGAAGTAATATTAAAGGGGCTATATGCCTTCACGTATTATAAAAAAAAGAAAGTATTCATGGAATATTTTGGCATTTTTAAAAACACTATATTGTTAACTCGTACTTTAACCGAAGACAACATTAATATTCCAAATTTCCTTAAGGTTTATGAAAATCTTACGAATTATTTCCCATACATATAAGAATAATTGGACAAGAAAAATAAATAGGACACTTTCTTTTGTGAGTCAAATTCATTAAAAAAATATAATTATAAATGTTAATAAAAAGCGAAAAAAATTCAAGAATAATCTGCTGTAAAGTGTTATTTCAGACAGCAAAATTAAAAGTGGCAGGTATCAGATGTGACAAGGTCACTAGAGTTCGTAACCAAAAATGGTCGTACATCACCAATACGGGTGAATTGAAATAATTTGAGAGAACTGGACATGACCCCAGGAATTAAAGTGTAAGAAAATTACGTTTAAAACATAAGGAAAAATTTAAAGCAAAAATTAGACGATAATAAATAAAATAAACTGATTAAAGATTATGATTTGAGATTACATTTCTTTACAGTGCTACTTACAGAAAATCAATAGAACAGATAGATGAAGTTTAAGCTGATCAATCAAAGATTATTAAGATAGAGATATTGGGATAGACAGAAATTACAGGAAAAAATTTCGATTCTACATTAAATTGAAAGCTAGTATTTTAAATAGCTACGGGAAACTGCCTTTGATTTTATTTTCGTTTTTGATGTATTGGGAAAAGTCAGTTATTGAAAGCAGTGTTAGAGGCTCGTGAATGAGTGACTCGCTCTGTATGAATGAGTTTTTTTGAATAAAGATTTAAAAAATACTAAAATATAATGTCAGTTAATATTTATTGAAGTCTATTAAAGATTAGGAAGGGATTGTGCTATACAACGTTTTGAATGATTATATTTTTTGTGTTATTAATTTTTTAAAGGATTTTCTAAATGGTTTTATAATTATATTTCTAACTATATGAATGCAGACCTCTTGTTGATGTCTTCATTCCTAATAAAGCAATAAGCTTCCAAGAATTATCTGAGTATTTTATTTCGGATCTATTCAAGATGGTAAATTACTCTGCATAGCCCCAAATTAAAGAAACATACTCGTAAATCATAAGTGATTTAGGAATCAGAGTATGGATAAGCAGCACTATGTCAAGTTTATGATGGATTAGGACTCACAGATAATGAAAGGTCTGAATTAAACATATACATAATAGCAGTGTGAAATATTTTACTCTTTTTGTGTGATCAATTTATCAAAGATATTTATACGCCAAATGCTTTCCTAGCTGAAAGCTCTAGTGAAGTACATGAATTAAAATATTACTTATATTTAAATAAAGCCTTCATGCAACTAAGCTTGAAAGATGTACTAATATCTTAAAGTAGGTTTACGCACACACAAGATCCTTTCCTAAGTCAATCTTGCAGTTACACCATTAATAACTTAAGCATCTCTTTACTTATCGTCTTACTCAAAATCACTGACACTTCGGGATATTCTCAGGTAATCCTTCCCTAAATTCTCCCACTGCAATTTAATTAAAAAAGTAATGTCTTATTCCTTTGCATCAAAGTTCCGTCACAAAGCAAGACTCTAGTATCAAACGTCATAAGCTGGTATCAGAAGTTAGGTATAGAAAACGCAAGTAGGAAACTTAATTAACTTAATTAAGATTTCTGGAGAGATTAGGGAATGAAGATAAAAAGCGGGATATTTAAAATTATATTTGAGATATTTGGGTAATGCATCGCCTAAAGTTGAGGTTTAAATCTTACGTTACGCCACGAGGCTTGGTTTTCTGAAACCAAGGATGATGTTATTAGGATGATATATATTCCGAATTTTCTATTCTCCGGAGAAGAAAACTGCCTTAGTTTTGAGCATGTCCAGGATAATTTTTCCAGTCAGAGAACTAGTCCTCCCATGTTTTAGAGACTGTTTAGTGTACAAGAAATGTAACTAGGGTTAGTGTGTATGGAGAGTATCCCTGTCCATATGCATAAGCACATTTATTACATTATATTGTTTTATATTGATATATCGTTCACCTAAATGTTAAAGGTGTTCGGGACGAAGAGTAATCCTTGAGAAACTCTGGCTTTAACATTTATGAGATTTGAGAAGATCCGATTCACTTTAATTGTGAAATTTATAATAATAAGATACGGATTAATTTAACTAATGGTGCGGGACTTGATATGTTTTATTGCTTCTTAGATGAGTGTAATACATGCTTGACCTTTCATTTCAAGCGATTCCTCATGCTAATCCTTTTCTTATAAATTCTCTACGAAATAAGATTTATTTTCTATTACATTTTATATTAAGTTGGATAAATAATGTACGTCATGCCTGAAAACTATGCTTTTCACTATTGTCAAAATGCAAATCAAACCCTAAGAAATTTAAGTATATTTCAATTTCAGTATGTTGCAGAAAAACTGTTATTTTATTGTATTTTTAGGACCAAAGAAACCTTCCATTTCTTTCTGGAAATTCTTACGTCAATAAAATTGTTGCTATTTTTAGTATAAGACATGGAAGCTATTCTGCAAGAAAGATAAAAGGAAAACTAGTAATGCTGTTATATTTTTGGTGAGTTTATTTTAACATAGAAATCAAATATTTTGCTGAATTAGCTCATTTCTTTCTAACAAATTTTTTTACTTCAAAATCTAAAAAGTTTTACATATTTGTTAATCTCTTAATTTCTTTTCCTTTATCAAACTGTGAAACTGTTGAATTTATTAACGTATACGTCTTAGAAGTGTCTTTAAAATTCTCATAAAATTTTATGTTTTAATTGTTTATTAATATATTAATACTGTAAAGTAAATTAAAAAGGAATTAGTTTATCCATTCAATGAAGGGAAGTCTCTGTTCTCAATGGTTATCAAAGTTCAAACACGGTCTTTATCTTTGTCTCTACTAAAGAACCTATTAAGTAGATTTTTCATTTTTTATAAGTGTTTAATCTGAGAATTTCCATTAAATCTTAAGTTGGATGGTTATTTGCTATATTTGAACTGAAATCGGCTTATCTAAATATATTCTTAAATATTTTATTATTAACATATTTTTTAAATCCTATCATTCATACTGTATTATCAGGCTAAGAATAAAAATTTTCTTATTACAAAATTGCCTGCAATTATTACTAATTTTGATAAACAAAGTTTTTTGTTCTAAGTTACAGCTATGTTTTCGTACTTGTTTTTCCAATTACATTAAAACCATGTAATTTCTTTATTCCTAGTGTTAATTTCATACATATATACATTCAAAGCCATACTGTTTTCAAAAATAATTTTTTTCAATTCTACAAGAATATATGTTTAAAAACATGAATAATAGAAAGCATTATCAAATACCCATTTCTACTTAATTAAAACAGTCAGCTGAATGCCAAATATCATTACCCTCATTTTTCATCAATTTTCCTGCATTATGAATAAGGATACTGTTATCCTGATATCAACAACATATATCCGTAATTAACTGAATGGCGTAGTATTACTACAGACAATATATGATATTAACCTTGTTTAAATGATGTTGTCATAAATACTCCTGCATTCCTTCTCTAGTAAAGAGAAAGGTAAGGAGAAAGTGGGATTTGCAACAAAAAGAAAGCAAATCCATTTAAGTCTTACCCTTGGAAATAATTAGTAAAATTAATTATCTTTGTTGAAAATCTTATCAGGATCTCTTAACTTGTTTTGAATTCTCGCATTATGAAAATATCAAATTCTTAAATTTACCCTTAAAATTTTAAAAATGTTGGCAATCTATTAATAAACTGTCCATATAAAATTTTAATATTGTAACACAAGTGTATACCTAATCAACCATAAAAATATTCTTCTATATAAACACTTTTATTACATACTGTGGTGTGACAAGTGGAACAGGGTCCTCATCCCTCACTCTGGAAACTGCGCTTTAAATATAGCATTTAATGCAGAGGCAAATTGTTCCACCATGGCATTTCAGGAGATGGAGAGAGGTTTCCCTCTCTCCCTATGAATCTCGCCAAATTCTGTTTTTCCCCCTTTCCTTTTAGCCCTGTGACGGGTCTATACGCGACCTTCACCAACTAATCCTCTTGGGGAATCTTTGGGCTAGCATTCGCGTTTATTTCACAGCCATCCTCTCAAGAAAAAACCCTGATATGCAAATTAGTTAGAGTATATAAAAGAGTTTGATAATCGTAAGTCAGAAGGAGCGGAGCATCTGAATGCAGCGTTACTAAGGTGAGATTTAGGATTTACGTAACTTGT
>BMAV01017529.1:0-28299 GCA_019973955.1 Trichonephila inaurata madagascariensis | reverse complement strand
AAAAAATTAGGTTAATTGTTTAAATTTCGTATTAAATGGGAGAAAGAAAGAAATAATATGATTTCTGAAGGAATTCTTAACACCTTAGAAGCTGGGAATGTAAGGAACATTAAACCTTAAACATGCTTGAAAAAACTTAATTTTTTTAGAAAGAAAATTTATTTTATCGAAGCTACAACTTCTCGTGAATTGTTTAAATAAAATTTATTATTAAAATTTACGAAAATAAAAATTGTGAAAGGAATTTCTGAAAAAAACCCCATTCATTTAGATAACTAATTTAATGAAGAGAGTGTATTTTTTCTAGTAATACTATGAAAATCCATGGGGGTTTTTCTTAGTTTAAGTCGTTAAATATTAGGTTTGTTTAAGGGACATTAGATTTACACTAAAATTTTTTTAATTTAAGGATTTTCAAAATTTTTGGTTCCTTTATGTGGTATACTATGTAAAACAGATTTTATGCTAAAATTTCATAAAATAACCATTTTTTTTTAAGAAAAACTTAAAATTCTGGTGATTTTAAAATGCAAACTCCTCCTACAAAATTTACATACACGGGAAATTTTGATTTACAAGTACATCAAACCACGTATAACAAAAGTTGGTAGGTTTTGCGATAACATGATTGGTATTCTACAATACTTTTTTTTTATGAATGTTATTGAAAATTCCTTAAAAAGGTATAATTCTAAATTCAATTTTTTTTTAAAAAATTTCTTTGTTTCAAAAATGCTACCAACTTTTGTTACAGTACTATTGGATAGGAAAAAAAATTTAAAGCTTAGGCACAATAAAAAAAAACCTTTAAACCTTTTAAAGAAGACAAACTAGTTTTTTTATTTTTCTGAGATAAGCCCCTTAAAAATTTTGATTTGTCTAGGAATGTGAAAAAAAAACCAACATAAAGCAAAATAATTTTTTTTTTTTAAAATTTAGAGCTTTTCAAATTTTGTGAGGTTAAAAAAAATATAAAAAAAAGAAAATTTAGGCAAAAAAAATAATTTGTTTTTTTTGACCGTTTTTTTTGTAAATTTTAATCTCCTTGTCCCAATTATGCTAACACGTTATATAACATATATAGCTATATTTTTTAATTCTATAGACTCCCTTCTTTGTTGGCATTGACCTGTCCAAAACACACATCCTCGGTGTAGACCTATCAACATTCCTACCACCCCTCGATGAGCCCCTGGGATTCCAGGTGAAGCTACCAGAATCCCCCAATTGCCGAAAGGGGCTATAAAGTCCCGGGAAGGCCCACCATGCTCGCCCTGCCCATGGCCGTCACTCACCCTTACAATTACGAGAACGACAGGATGTATGACAGCAATCCGGACTTGATGGACCAAAATTCCCTTCCGGCCTTGCAAGGGGAGCCTCTGAAGCATTCGCAGTCCATGGTGTTGCCAGATGTCAGTCAAAAATGTGATCTGGATGCTGTACATCAGTCCCGGACAAAGTCTTTTGGGATTGAACTGGACGATTTTCTTCCGGTATGTAATATATATATATATATTTTATATAAAGTGTCATAGATCATAAAATTTTGGGTTAGGGAATCAAACACTATTTATTCCAAAAATTTTAGTGCAAAATTATTTTTAAGATTATAATTTTTTTTTTTTATTTAATATAAAATGTCTTGGGGACACAAAAAAAAAAAAAAATTTTTAAATTTTAAAAAGCGACATTGTTATGGAAAAATTGGGTGCTTCGAATTGATGAAATCTATCTTTAACTTATTTGTATTTCTGTTCAGAATATATATATAACTAGAGTATTTGTTCGAATCTAAGCTGCACATTTTTTCAAATGTTAATGCTACTGAAAATCGAGTGTGATTTAGAATCAAAAGCGGAACAATTCATTGGATAGAGAAAATCGAATATGATACTAATGACTACAGGTTCCTGTATGCATTTAAAAGTTTTTAATAATGGTGAAGTAAATAATTATTCGCTTCCTATTAGTTCTCGCTTTAACATTTTAATTTCGTAAATATCGTATATAGATAAACTATTTTACATTATTATTTTTAAGTGTTTCCCCAAAACATGTTTGAGAATTTGGGGTGCGGCTTAGAATCGATGGCGGCTTAGTTAACAATAAATACTTGCATCTAAAAAAAAAATGGTATTTAATAGTTAGTAATCACGAATTTTGCTAAAATTAAACTTAACCATTTCGCAGAATTACACATTTATTTTTTTATGCTGTCGTTTCAGGTGAAATAAATTATAAATACTTTATTGAGAGAGAGAGAGAATATAGGCGAAATTATAATGTTCATTATTTAACAGATGCGAATATAAAAAAATAGTTTATTGCTTGAAACTATTGAAAAGAAACTATATCTTCAGTCGTAACAATAATTAGATAAAAAATATTAACTGTAACGATAAATGTTTAAAAGACTAAGATACAGAAATTATAAAATTTAATGCAATTACTTTAAAATATTCTGAATTAATGCGTAAATATATCGGAAACTAAACAGGAAAATTTTCTTATCTTGATAGAAAAATACCAATTTTGGTTATAGTTTTAATTAATAAATTCTAATCAAAATACTAAAATTTAAATAAAAATATTCTTTTTAAGTATCAGCTGAATTTTTTATGCATTTTATAAATTCGAATTAGTTTTTTTTTTAAAATTTACAATTATAATTTTCTTTTTTATATTAATAACATTTTTTTTTTCAAATTTTTAATAATTTTTTGTTCTAGGCTTAGTGTATAGATTTCAGTGCATTTAATGTTTGTCAGGGTTATTTAAAAACTAACTCCTCCAGGATTATTTACAAAAAAATATTATCAAGATACAGTCGAGACAAAAGCACTTCTAAAATTATATATTTTACTCTCAATTTGTTAATTTTTTTTTCAAAATTTAACTCCTTAACCGGTTTGTACATACACCGCACGAGCTACCGAAAGTTGACCACGATCAATTTGCCCGTACTTTGTACGGGCACTGATATTTTCTTCTTTTTATTTTATAGCGAGACATTTTTAATAGTTTCACATTTTTAATTCGTATAGTGAAATTGTTAGTACTAGTGTTTTTAAGAGATGCAGTTTGTCCACAGTATTGAAATGCTCCACACCTTTTTTTCTTCGTGGTAAAGACGAGGGCAAGTTTTTTTCTTTGAAGGCAGTAATTTAGATTCTTGAAAAATTTCAATGTGAAACAGGGATCGACAAGATAATGTGCAGTCTGTTGCATGAAAAGAAATGAAAATTCAACCATATACCCCGAGAAAAAAGCCGATATATTTCTGCCCTGATTGCAATATTTGTCCATTCTTCAAATTGAGTGTACATATGTGCACACACAAAAATCACAACCATTTGAAAAAGAGGTGCAAAGATAAAAATTGTTTATAAGTATGTGATAATATTTTGAGATGTAGTATGAAACGTTCAAAACATGGGGAAGTGTAAAAAAAAAGAAAAACATTAAAGGGGGTTTTTTTTTCCAAAATTTAAAAAAAAAAAAATAGCGGGGGAAATTTTAAAAATTTTAAATTTAAAAAAAATGAAATCCATCCACTTTCTTATAATATATTAAGTTTTATGCTTAGTTACATACAATAAAAAAGAGTGTCTCTTTTTGAAACATTTTGGGCAAAAAAACTGGCCGGTTAAGGAGTTAAGCAAATCGGGAAAAGTATTCTGAGAAATAAAGTATTTAGTCCTTTTGGTTTTTTTTCTTTAAAGTTCTTTCAAGCAACCCCCGCCCCTTTTTAAATTTCCCGTGACCATTATGCCCAATACTGGGGAAATTCTCCTTTTCCTAAAATTTTAGCTAGGGATTGATCTAAAAGCAAAAAGGTCATTTTTTAAAAGGCCCGAAAAATTAATGAAAGTTTCTTGGGAATCCTTTGGGTTTTTTCCCCGATATTTGAAAATACTTTTTTAGGTATCTTTTTTAAATTTTTTAAAAACCCCAAATGAATCTTTAAAAAATGAGTATATAATTTTTTTCAAATTCACAAAAGGGAAAATTTTTTATTTTAAAAGGGGCCATATTTTGCTCGTTGTATTTTGCTTTTTGCGAATGCTCATTAGTGTTGTTCCTTACATTTTATTTCGTTTTTTATTAAACTTTACTTCTTCGAATGCACTTACAAATCGATAATTTAATTTAGGTTTAAAGAAAAATGTATGATTTCAACAAGATTTACATTACATTCGGGAAATCAAAACAACTGATAGACAAGAATTCTCAAATAAAATAATATCTTCTCTGAAATTTTTAGCTGTATTTATCTCAGAACAAAATTCAAGTATATCGAGCTACAGGTAATAGGAAACAGTAAAAGAGATTTTCATCTTTATAAAACTCTTGTTAAAAAAAAAGAAAAAAAATTATTAAATTTAAATTTTTAAAACTATTCAATTTCATACCAAAAAAAGTATTTTATTCTTTCAACAAATTTTTCCTTTTAACAAATTTAACAATATCATAACTTAAAATCCATAACAGTAAACACATTGATAAAAAAAGAAGATACGAATAGTTCTATATTCTAATGAATTTTTATGTAAACAGAAATCTCATTACATATGATGGTTTTTATACATTATCCTTTACATTCAACAAAATTTTATAAATGCTATCAATTATACCAAATTATGAATATGATCAGTGTTACAATAAATGGAACAAAATCATTTTTTACCTGGTAAAAGGCGCTTATTTATTACTTTAAATAAAATACAAATTTCAGGCAAATTTAATCTCAATGCATTTATATTGTTAAGAATATAAATATATTCGTGGAAGAACTGTAGTCCGTTTGTAAGTACCATTGACAATGGTATGTGCAAATGTTTCTGTCAGTACTTCCCAGTAAATCTTATAAATTATCGCTTTTAACCGAATATTATAAGTATAATGAAGGTTACATGAATTAATTATATCAATTAAACTTTTCTTTAATTGATCCGGGTCTCTCATGGATGTTACAATATAATCTGCTTTCCTGAAAACATCAAATTTCCCCTGCTCAGTAAAATTTACTTAACAATACCATTAAAATCAGTCTTAGAATTGCAAATAGCTTTGTTTTGTATACCGACTATATGATGGCAGGTAGTGTGAAAAGCTAAATTATGAAAATTGAATAAATGCAACAACTGGTTAAAAACACATTTGCTTAAAGATAACAAACTATTTTCAAATTGGTTATTTCAGCAACCTGAAATATATTATTTTCTCCATTGAATTTATGAATACATTTTTTAAAATAATGTTACTTACGTTACATTTTTTTTCGAATAATCGAGACGAATCAAATTTTATAACTCTGTTTAGCAAACGTGATGGTAAAAATAAAAGAACAAAATTCAAATTCTAAGCAATAATAAAGTCAGTCTTTACACAGAATATGCATTCGTGTATTCAAAATAATAGAATTCAAGAGTTAGGAAGTTCTAATAAAAATAGTGTTTTAATCGTAATACTTTTCTCTTTACTCATGGTGCATACGTACTCCAAAAGCATAACGTGTGCCTTTTAATAACTAGTTTTCTTATTTATAAAAAGTAAAGTATAAATAAAGAATAATATTTGCTAAGGGATAATTCTAAGAAATATTTAAGGAAAAGGCCATGTAAAGATAACACCGCTTAATATTTTCAAGCCAAAACGAGTGAGAGAGAGAATCTTGGAAATTAAAACTTAATCCTTAAAATGAACTTTTAACTTTGTGTTTAGGATGAGATACATTCATAAAGATTCAGTGATAAAAATTCCGAGCAACTAATTTTTTAACAAATATGAAAGAAAATACAAATTTCATTCATTGAGTATATCTAACGTTTTGAAAAAGAATTTATGGACTTAATTCTTTTACAACTACCTTTGCGTAATGTTTATGAATAAGACCCAGATTTAAAATATTATTTCAAATAAAAAGTATTCCCACATCAATATTATATTTTATCTTCGCTATCCTTTTAGGAGTTGCATATTTCTTCCCGCTACCTTTTATTTGAATTCATCCAATTTTAACAACTATAAAATGTTTCACATTTTTCTCCTGTACTGTGATTCTAAATGAGCAATACTTTTGAATTTTAAAATAAAAAAAAATTATTTATGGAATGTTTTAAAATTTTGAACACGCTACATTATAAACAGATGTATGAATTACAAGGTTGCAAATTTCATGAAAATTGAGACATTTTTCAGTCTAAAAATATGTTTCGGGTTTAGTCCAGGTCCAGAGTTTCGCACATTTAGTGAAGACAGCCTTGCAAATAATGCTGAAATTCATTTATTTAGAGACACTCTTTTAACATTATTTGATTTAAAACTTGTAAATCGCCATTTTTAACTTCAGAGCTTTACTCTATCTTTTTAATTTTTAATTTATTTATTAATTTAATTATTTTTTTGCCATTAAAGATACCGGGTAATTCAAACGCATATGCAGCGTTTCATCTTATCTACTAGCAAATCTTATCTTATCTGCAAACTTAATTTGCTATTGCATAACTGTATCCAATTTGCCGAAGCCACCTATGGCCCCTTGCAACTTCAACCAATGCTAGTAGTAAGAAACAACATATTATATACCTCTGCTGCATCTTTCAAGAAAAGCAATTCCGTGAAGCCTGGATAACCATCCAACATTCTGATGAATTGCGTTTAGTTATGAATTCATTTTTAAACATTTACAGGATAATATAATCAAAAGATAATTTTAAAATTACAAGAATAATGAAATTATATAAATGTTCAAACTATGGAGTAATTGATTTTCGATAATCTTGAAAGAAATTTAACTGCGTAATTTTTCTCGACTCCGATTAATGAATGCAATGTGATTTTTTTAACGCAAAATATCTATATATATATAGAGAGAGTAAAAACGAAAGAAAGTGATAAGTTCGACATTATGTATTTGTACTTTCACATAAGCGTCTTTCTCAAAAAAATTTTTCTCAAAAGAACAACAATTGGAATGTTTTAAGAGATGAAAACTGCATTTACACGAAAAGTTTAATTAACTTAACACACACCCCGCAGTATACATAAAATATTGCTTTTTATATACTAATCCAGAAGAAATAGATACATGCAAATGTATTCACTGCATGCTTGAAATGCTTATAAATGCAGCATATTGCAAAGATTTTTGAAAAATGGCATAAAATTATTCAAATAATTTCAGCTTATTTTTTTAAAAAATAATCTGAAAGTTATCTAAGTTACCTAAGGAATCTAAAATTATCCTAGAAATGTAATTGCAATAATTCATAATGTATTTATAGTATTGAGACAAACGATAATATTAAAATTTAAATTTTGGCAGTAAGCCAAGTAAATTAATAAACTGCATTCTTGAAATTAAAATTAGTGATATCAATGCTATTATTTAAATAAAAATATACTTCACAGCTCTCTGATAGTTTCTGAAAATTACTATTTTAATCAACATTTTTATTAATCTTGAAAAAATCTGTTCATTAAGGAAAAGCTTCAGGGAAATTAAAAGACTTAAAATTAAGTTGGTAATTAAAAGGTTAACTTTTAATTACCAACTTTCTTTGAAAAGAAATTCTACCTTATTTCAAGCCATTTTAAGCATATTTATTCAAAACTGATTCCTGCGTTTTCCATTAACGTATTACTTAAATTAATTCAAAATATGATATCACAAACTCTGAAAATATTCAAAATTTAGCTCAGTTTTTTTTTTCCATTTATTCATTTAAATTTGCTTATTTATTTTCAGAGAAATATGGATCCAGCAAAAAATAGTTATGGTTCTCTCGAGATCTCTGATGCTGAGGCTATATCATCCATTTATCGAGGCCATGAATCGATGACTAAAGTCTTGACCCACCGAAAGAAATACTTGCAGTCAGTGATGAGGATATGGAAAACAGAAGGACCTATTGTAAGGGCACTATTTTTAATGAATCAAATGGATTTAAGTATCCATAATATATTTTTTGTGTGTATGTGAGGCTAAACTAAAACACCAAGTATATTTATTTAACCCGCGGTCATTCGCGCCTGTTTTTCTACCGTCGTCACTCACGGGGTGTAGAGAACACCCCAAACTCTCTCTCTCTCTTAACCTGTGTATTTAAATAAGAAAAAAATTTTTAAGTCAATTATGATATATATTTATGAAGTATAAGAGGTGTTTTGTATTGTACAAACAAAATTATTAAATTTATTGCATTCAAATGAGACTAGCATTAATTTAAACTAAACCTACAAAATTTTCATTTTGAAGTACACAATTTTATATTTTTTCATAAACCACAAGTAAAACGTATTAACCAGTAATAAATATACTTTTTAATTAATGATAAGGATAGTAAAAAGTAGAAAAATATTTTAATCATTTTTAAAGCATTCAGAGCAGACTGTATTCATATGCTTTAAGCACATATTTTGCTTACATTGAAGACAAAAAACAAATAATTTTACATCTTTTACCTCGTGGACAAACAGTGCAACCCCTTTTTGAGGGGATTAATGCTCTTTTAATATATTCTGTGTCAGTAAAGCTTCTTTTGAGTGTTTTGTTAAGGTTTGGGAAATCCGATCTCATATCCCACTGTGGTTGCACAAGATCCATTCTAATCTCCTCTAATAATATTTAATGTCTCATTTATTTTCAGGAAGAACCGAATGATAGACAAAAGAAGCATTAATTCCTGCAGTATTAAGTAAATGATAAAATATTCGCAATGGCCAAAGGTTACATATTCACGATACATAATATATACTGCACATTTCATCAGTGGTATCAACACCACCTGTATTATAAAAATTTACGATTTCAAGTCTCATCTCTCCAACTTTGGTTACGAAATCATGCAGTTATCGAATTCACTTAGTTCATTTTGTCAATCTGTTGATACAGTATCTAATAGACGACAAAGTAGCTATTTCTCCCTTTCTCATGGAGTTTTTGTCATAATTTCTAGAAAAGGTTTTGAAATTTTTTTAAAAAAATTGTATTTTACAATTATTTTATAGAATTGTTTTATTTTTATACCGCATTTATTGAAATTTTAAATAAAAATATTCGTGCATATTAATATATTTAAAAAAAATGTAAACGGAAGAGTAAAACGTACTTTTCCGTAGATGCTTCGAGTACGAAAATATAACTCAATCACTCGCGGGGTGTTCTCAGCACCCCAAATAAACTTTTGAAGGGTCGTTACATTCCAATCATCCTAGCGAGATTGATTACATCATGTCTGAAGGTTCAATGATCTAAAATGGGCAGCTACAGAAAAATCGTGGCTCTGCGCATTATTTTTAGAATTGTAGGAGGCTTTTCTTGTTGCTGGGGTGTACAGAACACCCCGCGCGAGTGATCGCGGGTTAATATAGAAGAAAGTGTATAGCAAACTAGTTTTACTCTCACACACACGTCTTACGACTTCTTGAGGCCCTGGACCTCTACACGAATGTAGACCCCACCTATGACCCCTAAAAATAGACAGTACATAGCATACGTTGTCAAATACTCGTACGAACAATAACCCGAAGCAAAAAAATGTGTATGACTTACAATCGCACAAACCGACTCGACCCACTGTAGTCTTTAGACTGAATGAATAATGATGGTAAGTATAGGTCTGTACTTGGACAAAAGTCATCCCAAGTAGCCAATTGACAAATCGTTCGAAATTCCGAGTTTCTATGAGAATACCACCAGAAAAAACATTTGACCTTTGAAATCATTCGAATTTTGATCTTATTAAGGCTGAGTCGAAGAAAACGAGACGAAGCCCCATTGTGGCCGAGGCTCTGGGCCCTGGCCCAGTTGGCCCATGCCTTAAGAGGTCCCTGCACACAAGTATGCAAATCCTTGCAATAAAATAGAGAAGGGCGTAAAACAATATTTCCTATATATAATAAGACAATGATTCAATTAAAATCTTGGTTTGTAATGCATTTATTCTAAAATAAAAGAATGAAGCATTGTACCTTTATGTTGATATATTGTTAGAGAAAACGATAATTATATAATAGATGTATGACATTTACCGTGTATTTCCGAATGTAAGTTGATCCGTGTATTAGAGTGCTTTGTTCCGTAAAAAAATGTACGCAAAATTCGATACCCGCACATAATAGCCGATTTGGAAAAAAAATCAGTGCACTGTAATTTTTAAGTATGTCACCATGAAGGTGAAAATATTGTCAAATAGTGGAACATTTTCCCATCAATTTGCTGTAAAAAAACGACTAGAGACACTAACAGTTTTTTCTGGAAGCCCACTCTGCAGCTCACGCATTGTTTTCGTTCATTTGTTATGTTGAACACAGCCAATTCTAATCAATCTTTCTGTGCCATTTTTTTTCCTTTGTTTAATTTTTTTTAAAAAGGGAAATTTTTATACAGCACTTGATCGTGAACTTCGCTTCATGACCTGGACGAAACACTACCTGCTTAATGATCATATGCTTTCAAAAATCTCGATGATTAAATGTGAATTGGACGAACTGATCGAAAACTTGTTTTCTGGCTTTGGTTTTGAAGGATGTGACTTTTCTTTCATTTAAATAAAAGTTTCATTCAAAATTCTTAAGTTTAAATTATCAAAATCTCTTGCGCATGACTAACGGGAAATATTAAAACGTTTTTCATAAATATTTTTTCCTAGAATTGTGGATCCCTATACAATCCTATATCCCTATCCCCTTTAACTTTGAAAATTTGAAAAAAAAAATCTTGGAGTATATACTGAAATATACAGTACTTCCATTCGCGTTATAAAAATACAAAAATATGGCCATTGTTTTCATCTCCAAAAACCCACACAAGTCGGTATAATTAATGTCACGTTTTGGAAACCAGAAAATGTAGATGCTCAGAACTTAAACGATTAATCTTCATGGCAACAACAAGAATTCTTTCAAAGTGATTGTCTATGATATCTACAAGAACATAATACAACAAATACCTCGTGCTTCCACAAGACTTCGGTAAACATTGATCAGGGGTACACGGAAGCAAAGAAAAGTTACCACATCTAGTTACCTACTCACATGTTTGGAAATGTTTCCATTGAGGTCTCAAAGAACCTCTGTTTCATTTCGGAACAAGAATCATCAGCTGTTTACCAAATCAACTGCTACAGATATTGAGTTCTGGCACAATTTAATGTTAATGACCTTTTACTGTGACAAATATTGTTCAACAAATATTGCTCATTGCCCGAGCTAAGACAGATGTTCTAAAAGAAAATAAGGGAGAAATAGATTAGTTGTGCTGTTTATGTACTAGGAGCTTGTTATTTCCCTGCTCTTTATTACTTTGATAAAATAAATGATAAAACTATTTTTAGCATCTAAATTGAATAATAAATTTATCAAGAGTACAAATCAAACTAATTTTTTCAAGTACAAAATAAATTAATTAATATTCGAGAATTGGGTTTCTTGTTACGCACTCGACTAAAAAGAATATAAAAATTTCCTTCTCATTCTAATGAATATTTATTCTTATACATTCTATAGAATAAAAAGTTTCCCTTAAGACTTTAAGAACTTAAGCATATTATTTTTAAAATTATTTATTTAACTGGTTTTAATAATTTTTTTTAAAAAGTAGGTTATATACTTATAATAACTATGGAATGACAAGTTTTTTTTCCTAAGAATTAATCGTACGTTCAAAACAAGTAATATAAAAAAAATAAGTCAATACCTAATGTAAAAAAAAATTGAGCTTTTCATACCTGGTAGTTGGATAATCAATGTATACTGCCGCCATCTATTACCTTCATTCGGAACAAACTTAATCTTTTCTCCCATATAAATCTATAACTAGTTTTTATAATTTAATGAATGAATTAATATATTTGTGAAAAAACTGTATTAACATTAAGTGCCATCCACTACAAGTTTAAAATAATGTATTTGAACTTGAGTGGATGATATATATATGTATATATATTGATTTATATATATATATATATATATATATATATATATATATATATATATATATATATATATATATATATATATATATTTATTTATTTATTTATTTATTTATATATATATATATATATATATATATATATATATTTATTTATTTATTTATTTATTTATTTATTTATATATATATATATATATAAAGGAGAGAGAGATCTAACAGCAGGAATTGAATAATTTGAAAAATGATTGCAATGTTTTTAAATGGATCAAGATAGTTTTGAATAATGTTCAACTAATCAGTATTTGCTTTTCTTTCTAATCCAAGACTGGATATTTTATAAAATCATTAGTAATTACAAATCTGATTTCTGTATAAAGCCAAATGCATAAAATGGCAGACACAAAGTTTAAAAATACTTTTAATATTTTTAGCCATTTGATACTTTAAGGGAACAGTTACATTCCTTAACATTTTTGTTTTTTTGCAGGCTGGATTAACGTCCGCCATTCATATGAGTGATTCCGCAATATTGGTTGACATTCTTACTCTCCTGATAACAAAACCGTAAGTTTCATTTCTGTGAACTCTGTGTAAACTATATTTTCCATATTTAAGGTATCCGACTACGTTCGGAACCGTGATTTTGCAAAAGCTTGTAAATGGATAATATTTATGATATTTAGCGTCACTTAGATTAGACAATGTATATAAAATTGGGTTAAGAATATTATTACAATAAAAATTATTTAAGTACAATATTTTAACAAAAAATTAACTTAGAATAACCTTTGTTATAAATGTTCTCCTTTTATAAAAAAATGCTTCTATTGTATTAATATTTTGCTTGTATATAGCTCAGACCTCTTTACAAAGGTTCAACTAGAATTTTTGAAATGCATAACTCGGAAGTCGGTTTATCCTTGTTTTACGACAACAGAGGGGAGAAATTTTAAGAAAATACACCGCTAATTATTTCAAATGGTTGTAACTCTGAAAATAATATGAATTTTTCAAAAATCATAGTTGAGCCTCTGTGCAGAGGTCTGAGCTATATGCAGGCAAAATATTAATACAATAGATGCCTTTTTTACAAAAGGAGAACATTTGGAAAAAAGGTTATACTAAGTTAATTTTTTGCCAAAAAATTGTATTTAAATAAATTTTTTTTGTCATAATGTCCTTAGAACAATTTTATACATGTATTCTAATCTAAGTGACACTAAATATCATGAACATTTTACATTTATGTGCTTTTTTAAAATTATGGTTCCGAACGTAGTCGGATACCTTAAGGTATCCGAACACGTTGAAATGACCGAATTCGGTCAAAACACTTATTTTTTGTTTTACTGAATTGAGCTCAATTCTGGCTTTACAAAACATGCATTGCTTTGCTTCTACATTGTCTAGATGCCAAGTTATAATTAGTTTTATAAAAATGTTTAAAAAAATAGAAATGGGTCTTTGATATACCAGAAGGTTACATTTAAATTGCTCAAAATCTATCATGATAAGTCCGATAACTCAAAATATTATGAATCTTTTTCTATAAAAATTTGAACCTGATATTCATATTATTTCTAGTGAATGTATTAAAATATTTCTTACTGTGTATGAAGATTTTTTCAGTTATGTGGCCTGTTATTTAAATAATGTCTCAGGAAGAATGTCATTTTTTTAATAATATTTACTCGATAAGTTCTTAAATGTTTAAATTTAAATAAACTGTTAAAACTTTAGCACATTCTCTAGATAAAAACATGTAATTTTCTCTAGTAATCCTTTTAATGATATAAGTTTATTTCTTTTTTCCTTAATTGCTTTGAAGTTTTTCAAAAATATTGGTAAAATCTCACAAAGAAATGTGATTTTTGTGAAATTCTGATAGTTTTAGTTGTTAGTTAAATATTAGTATTTGTTGGTATTCATTCCTAAAAAAGTCTTTATAATTTTTAGTACACTCTATTTTTTTAAAAAAAAGTACTCCTGAACCTGTTTAAATACCTTTAGAAAAATTATTGTGAATAAGACTAAACTTTCACTTTTAAAAAAACTAATACTTCTCTCTTTTTGTAAAAATACAGAATGTAAAAAAAAAAAATCAGAATATTGTCCTGGTGCTAAATGAGGTTTAAGCATTTACAGCTATCTTGTTATGTTGTAATTAAAGCTGTAAATTCAAATCTTAATTGGTCTCTGGAAGTTTAGAATTCAGGACAATTGAGTAAATTATAGATTTCACAACAC
Source organism: Trichonephila inaurata madagascariensis (assembly GCA_019973955.1). Lineage (NCBI taxonomy): Eukaryota > Metazoa > Arthropoda > Arachnida > Araneae > Nephilidae > Trichonephila > Trichonephila inaurata. The sequence continues at coordinate 14,114 of BMAV01017529.1, read as the reverse complement.
ATTCTAAATACATTTTAAATAAAGAATACAATCTAGAATCCAAATGAAAGTTTCGGAGATCAAAATGACGTACCCCCCATACATTTTACATTTAAGAAAACAAATCAAATAATTCAATTCAAGTATATGTACTAGCAATCTGTTTTCATGTTTTGTTTAGACGATTATGATGGTTTTAGATGATTCCTAGCCGTCAATCCTTCACATTCAAGAATTTTTTGTAATTTGCAACCGTTTATGTTTAAGTTTCATGAACAAAAACTATATTCATGTTAATTATGTAACAGACTTTTTAAAATATGACTATAAGAAAGCAACAGATGTTATTCAGAAGTTTTTAAAAACGCTTTTATTTACCTTTTAAATATATTACTATGCATTTGTGTGTGTTATTCTGGTTATTAACAATTAAATCCAAAACTAAGAGAATTTTGATTAATTTGTACTTTTTTTCTATAAACAACACTGTTTATAAATTTCAAGTCAAATGAAAGGTAATGTGCTACATCATAAATATTTTTTCTCTCATTAAATAATTTATTTACCAATAACTATGCAATAGCTTTATTCGAGGATTTATTACTAAACAAAACTAATGCTTTTAAGCAATGACTTCTCATTATGCTAATTTTCTCATATAATTTAGAGTTGATCACGAAAATAATTAAAACAACATGTTTTTCGTCTACAATTATTAAATTTAGAAGTAAAATAAATGATAGTTAAATTAAAAGGCATGCTTGATGAAATTCCATTTTCTTTAATTGCATATTTAATCTGAAAAATGTTACAATATTTGAGCAATTTCTCTGAAGTTCACAGATGAAATTAATTTATCTCGGGAATTTTCATTATCTCACATACGAAACAAGAACGTGAAGAAATATTTAATGTTTGGCTGAAAAGTTGAATTAATTTTCCCTGTTTATTTGTTGAATAGAATATTTAGCCTTTATTAACCGTTTCTTTTATTGTTCAATTAAATAAAATTAATTAATTAAACTAGTTACGATTGAAATATTTCGAGACAAATCTGATTCTGAAGATTTCTTTGATTCTTTTGGGAAAAGATGCTAAGTTTTTTTCTATTCAGAACAATGAAACGCACATAGTATAGTTTCAATAAATAATTAAGCCTTTTATGCAAACCTTAAATTGGTATTTATAAAAATGCATTCAACTATGAAAATTAGGAATAAAATTATATTGTAGAACATGTACTTATCAAAAACAAATTGTTAAAGGAACATCATTAAAATACATTTTCGAAGTTAATTATTTAACATGACTTCGACACTAAAAGAATCTACCCTTGGAGATGTAGTTTTCAAAATTATTTTTGCATTGTTGTTATCGTCTTGTTAAATATGGTTATAAATCCATGGTAGTTTCAAATGAAAAAAAAAATTTTCTCTGAAACTCATTCATTTAAGTGAACTTTGCATCATGTAACTATAAAAGATACCCTTGTTTGATTGGGAATTTAAAATTATTCAATGGTTTCAGTATTTTTTTTTTTATTATTATTTATTTATGAATGTAAATACAGCCTCTGACAATAAAGTTCAGTGAATTAAGTCAGAAAGGCCGATCTTGCAACACTGGCGGAACAAAACACTGCACATGCGTTGCGGTAAGTGTTGACCATCTGCTTTTACCTTGGTTTAGTTGAGGGTCCTTTGTGTTCCATGTTAGACTTGTTTTACAAAGTGTTTGTCCAGTGCGTTGGTTCTTAACTGAGAACAGGAAAATGAAGGAACTGTTTAGGAAGTTTTATTTTAAACTTGGCAAGACACCAAATGAAACTTGCGATGCTGGTAAGTGTTCATGAAAATCTAGTACTTTCCATGAAGTTTGTGTACGAGTGGTTCGTCCATTTTCGAGAAGGCGGAGAAAAAGTTTCTGACAAAAGGGTAACAAAAGATCGGCGACTCCGTCAGTGACGAAAGCATTGAGAAAGTGAGGAAATTAATCGTCGATTAAAAGGGTGCATGACACCCGATAAACTGCAGATTAACCACGAATTTGTGTGAAAACTCGTTGCCCAGAATTTGGAGATGAGACAAACGTGCTATTGTCTTGTACCACATCACTAGACTGGTGATCAGAAGGAGGCACGTTTAGCCAAATTTCTTGAACTGTATTGTCACTAGGGATTGCATTATGGGGCTAAAAGTCCAATACCGGTATTTGGTACTTTTTAGGTCTTAATACCGAGATACCAGTTTTAATACCGGTAGTAGAAATTTTATAAAAAAGAAAACACAAGTAAGTTTTTATTTTTTTATTTGCCAGTTTTATTACAGAGCAAAAATATTACAAAATGTGTAACTTATAAATTATACCAGTATATTGTCAATGCAGAAAGAAAGATAGATACGCATGATTTCCATCCCAAGTATTTATTGCTGATGAAGCATTCTGTTACAAACCAAGAACTGACTATCTCGTCAAGCTTCCTTGGCTCTTTATAGCATAATGGAATATTCTTGGAACGCCGTTCCTGTTAAAGTAAAGAAACATCTAGAAGGTATTAGAAATTAAATTAATAATTAAAGAAATTAAATAATAATTCATTGTCCTACAATGCTTGTGCTGGGATTCGAACCAGGATCCTTTCAGGTATTTACCGAACGCTCTAGCCGATTGCGCCACACAGTCGCTCACTTAGACAGGTTTTAAGCGTCAATATAAAGAATCACAAAAAAGTATTAAAAAATCTTATTTATTTAAATCACAAAAAAGTGTAAATATTACAATTCAGTCTGTGGTCAGTGGTTTTCATCATATAAATAATGAAACCAAACCGAAGCATTATCAACTTTTTTTTATGTTGTTTAAAGTTATTCTTTATTTTATGAGTTATTATTTATGATTATTTATATTATAAATCTGAAAAATATTTTGAACCCTAGAGTATGATATACAAATATTATGTGAACAAAAAAAAACCCAACAGTTTGAAAAATATCAAAATATTACGCACTTCCTTCACAACTACAACCTTATTTTCATAGATACGAATATCAGACTACAAATCTTGTAGGTAAGCAGTATCGCTCTGAGCTGCAGTAGAATATATATATAGTTTTGGTTCACCTCCTTGGATGAGTAACGTATTTTATCACTCGATGCAACTTTGTATTCACAATCTAAATAGTTTCACCCGGTGAAGACATAAAATTGAAAACTTATTCTATTTTGCTATGTTGGTGATTCCTGAACATATACTGGAGACAATTTTTCTTAAAAAAATTCTAGTAAATACCGAAAAACCGGTATTTAAACTTGTGAATACCGGTATTACAAAACTGTACAAATGGCTCAAAATACCGGTATTCGTTAACCCGGTATACCTGTATTGCAAACCCTAATTGTCACTGAGGATGAGTCCTAGTCTCAGGTACGGGCCTGAAACGAAACGGCAAAGCTTGGAATTACGTTTTCCTGCAGCACCTAGTCGGGAAATGGTCAGAGCGGAAAACCCACGCATCAATACGATGTTCATCCCCTTTTTTGATAGTCAAAGCGTTATCGACAAAGAATGTCCTTCTGAAGAAACGATGATGAATGCTGAAAGGTACAATGAAGTTTTGGCCCCTTTCACGAACGTCTACTCAGGGTACAATACCCGTACGCACAACAAAGTTCATGGTTTTTTGTTTACAACAATCCTCGCGCTCTCACACGGTCATTATCATCAAACAATTCCTGGCAAATATAAGGGGGTGCAAACTAAACATCCACCATACTCACCAGATAGCAATCGTTCAGACTTCTTCCTACCGACTCAACCGTTTTGAAAAAAGTAGAGAGATTTGAAAGATGTTCCCGATATCCGTAACGAAACGCATCGGTGCTTTACCCAGCCCGGCTTTGAAAACATCTTAAAAGACTCCAGGACATGTATAGCAGATGTCAGCGATGCATGGTTATTAGAGGTGACTATTTCGAAAGAGAGTAAGGTAACTTTCGTTAATATTTCATCTACGTTAATGTTACTGGACTATTCATTGAGCTCTATTGTCAGAGGTCATATTTAACTGTCACATGGGTAAATTTGTATTTATTTTATCAATGAGCTTATTTTTATATTTGACTTATTTCATCTACTTACTTGAATAGAGCATCATTCAAATATCTGGCAACAGTGTTTCTTTTGTATTTGATATATATTCAAGTATGTGGCAACATATTTTCAGCCTGTGTTCACTGAATATGGTATTTGAATCTGAGAATGAATATATATTTGTTGAAATTTAATGATTGTTTTGTGGAACTTAAATATACTGAATGCTGTTTTACTCAGTGTTATTTTTTCATATTTGAAGCTGTAATAACTGTGAATATGTTTTAATGTACTTTATTTGCTTGGTAAATTTAAATGCAATATTCGAATAAATCATTTAAATATTGACATTTGAAATCCAAATCTTTTGCTTGTGTTCCCCTTCTTCAGTTCTTTAGATTAAGGTCATTTCTTGAGCCCATGCACAGAATCTTTTAATTTGATTATGTGGTCAAATTTCGACACTCATAAAATAATGGATAATCACAAATCTAGAATTTTTAATTCCTTTAGACTTATAAGAAGCATTATTGATTAAAATAGTCTTTTACGCATATTAACTCTACAAATTAATTTGTTGTTTTTACTACATTGGTAAATTTTTTCAGATCCTCGTGGACTTTAGACATGTGCCAATTACTTTTACCAGTCATATGTGATTTATTGAAGAGCAAGTATGAAACGTAAGCATAAAAGTTTTAAAAACTTTTAAATTTTCATTTGGTTTTTATTGGTTAGTCATCTAATCATAGTCTATTAATAAATATGTTTTATTCAAATAACTGGAGTCTCCCGCCGGTTTTCCTCATGCAAATTTTCGATAAAATAAATGATTTTTATAACTTCTAAATAGATTAGATAAAATATAGGTTTTAAGGTATCGTTCGGAACCATGATGTTAAAAAAGCGCATAAAGGTATAATTTTCATGATATTTAGAATCAATTAGATTAGAATACATGTATAACATTGTTTATAAGGACATTATGACAAAAAAATTATTTAAATACAATATTTTGGCAAAACATTAACTTAGAATAACCTTTTTTCCAAATGTGTTCTCCTTTTGTAAAAAATGCTTCTATTGTATTAATATTTTGCCTGTATATAGCTCAGACCTCTGTACAGAGTCTGAACTATGTGATTTTTGAAAAATTCACATTATTTTCAGAGTTACAACTAATTGAAATAATTATCGACGTTTTTTTCTTAAAATTTCTCCTTTTCTGTTTTCGTAAAACATAAATAAACCGACTTACAAGTTATGCGTTTCAAAAATTCTAGTTTAGTCTCTGTACAGAGGTCTGAGCTGAATACAGGCAAAATATTAATACAATAGAAGCATTTTTTACAAAAGGAGAACATCTGGAAAAAAGGTTATTCTAAGTTAATTTTTTGCCAAAATATTGTATTTAAATAATTTTTTTTGTCATAATGTCCTTAAAACAATTTAATACATGTATTTTAATCTAAGTGACACTAAATATCATAAATATTATCCATTTACTCGCTTTTGCAAAATCACCGTTCCGAATGTAGTCGGATAAGTTAAATGCTTATCTTCAGACATATATGTATGTGTAAAATATTTTACATCTAAAAAAACACTTACTTTGCAAAAAAAAAGTATGTCCCTATATTTATCTTTATCCCCTCGAAGTCAAAGCAAACTGTACTTTTCCAAAAAACAAAAACAAAAAAAAGTAATATTTCTTATTCAATTAGCTTCTTCGGAAATAGAACATGACAAAGAAAGTTAAGGATAATTAAACTCAATTTATCGTTTCACTAAATGCAGCGTTAATTACATTTCTGCATGTATAACTCACAATGCCATGGACTTCCAGGATACAATTCTTTCTCGGTTAATTAGTATTTTACTGAAAACATGAATATTTTAGCATGCTGTTTTTTTATTTAATAAAGTCCAATGGGAAAGAAGGGAAAGATAAAAGCGACATTTTTTCGCTTATAGTATCTGCTAAAAATAGTTTTATACCCATTAGAATTAAAACTATAATACACCTAATACCATCTTAAAACTGACAGAATATTAAAGTTAAATATATGGTATTTCAACTTAGAATTAGCTCGTTAAATTTTAATTCAAATTTCCATTGGTAAATGGATGTACATATTATTTAAACTAAACGAGTTTAGTTGTTCCTCTTAAGTATTTTTATGCAATCTAACAGAATTCATTGAAAAAATGCTGTAACATATACACGTATGACTACAACAGCAGAGAGCATTATCACGAGTCTTTTTTTTTTTACGAATAATATTAACAAATTAACTCAGCGTTTCTCAAACTGTGGAGTGCGCCTCCGTAAGAGGGCATGATATCCCTATGTGGTAGGCGCTTTCTGAAAAGTTGAAAATAAAAGATTTAAAAAATTACAACTTTACTGAAAGAAGTAAACCCGAAATACATTTTGACATAATAAAAAATAAAATACAAATTTACACCGACATGCACTCATTGGCATAAAAATTTGCGCACCAAGAAATAATCGTGGGATCATAAGGAAACTTGGCATGAAGGTACATATGGAGCAGATATGAAATGATTAGAACTGCAGCGTGATTGCGCATTCCGTAATGACACTAGAGGGCGTTAAACGTTCTCTTTGGAGTATAAAACAGGTAAGCAGAGCTTCTTTCATTGCGCTACATCTTTCGCAAACGCGGAGATAGACGCCGTTACGTCGAAATGAGCAACTTGATACCGACAATATCAGCAGCTGTCCGAGTTCGAGAGGGGAAGAATCATCGGGATGATGGAGGTTGGGTGGCCATCTCGGCGAGTTTCGCGTCAATTAAGACGTTCTGATTTAACTGTGAGAGTTGTTGGGACCCAGTGGACAGAAGAGACGTCACTTACGCGGCGACCAGGCACAGGACGCCTTCTACAGACCAGTCATTGGGAAGACCGTCACGCATACAACATGTACGCGTAGAAGCAATTACCTCATTGGCTGCTGTCCAGACACCAATAGCACCTTCACTACGGGCCCATGTGTCTTCACGAACCATCGCAAGGAGTCTGTCTGAACGACATTTGGTATCGCGGTGCTGTCAATGACACCACCCTCCGACGCTTCCATTTGGAGAGGTGTTGCTCATGAAAGATTGGCCTGCAATGAAATTTAACCAGGTCGTCTTCAGCGACGAATCTAAATTTAATTTGAGCAGTGATGACAATAGTGTACGTGTGTAGAGGAACCGTGGTAAATGTCTCAGTACTGCCTTCGTTTTATAGCGACACACCTCTCCCACAGCTGGTGTGATAGAATGCAGTGCCATTGCTTACGATACACGGCCATCCTTAACATTGATCCATGGCACAATGACAGACCAGCGGTACGTCTATGACGTCCTACAGCCACATGTGTTTTACTCATGGCAGGGCTCCTAGGAGTATTTTTCAACAAGACAATGCTCAACCACACATCAAGGATGTATCAAGACTTCCTCCGCCACATTACCACCCTTCCTTGGCCTGATAGATTCCAGATTTTTCCCCAATCGAGCATATCTGAGATCATTTTGTACCGCAAGTTGGGCAACTTACGAGTTTGGTCAAACTAAAGGGGTGTTTACCGCAACTGTGTGTGTACAACGTGAGGACATCATACGGAGATTGTACGCCTCAATACCCGCTCGTATCGCATCACGTACGCTAAAGGGAGTCCAACCGAGCACTAAAACCTTTCATTTGCACTTTTTTCTGCAATAAATGGTCCTTTTTCTGTGATTTTCTAATCGCTTACTTATATCAAAGTAGTACTTACATATGCAAAATTTCGATTCATTTGGTCGGATTTTTCTTGGTGAGCAAATTTGTACGGCAATGAGTGTAAAATAACAAATGTATCAGTACTGCACAATGTATTCGATAGTTAATTTATCAATTCTAAGTTAATAATTAAGAACAAGTTTAATAATTACGAGTGACTCTCTTCGGATCGTCATACTTAAAATTTAATACTTATTTTGGTAGTTTGCATGGTTTATAATTAAAATCGTATTGTAGCCTTAGCGTCAAAGTACATTATTACTGCATTCAATACATTGTTATTGTATGAAGGGGGCGCGATATATATTATGACTGAAAACTGGGTCGCAAAATACTAAAAGTTTAAGATTCGCTGTCTTAACTGCAGCTGGCGTATAAACACGCTTTTCGAATCTGTTTTTTTGCATTGAGCTGCTAACAGTGAAACTATTTTGACGGCTATGGAGTACAATAAAATATCCTTGACAGTATTTGAGAAGAATTTGCTTAGAATAGACAAGGATTTACATATTTATGCAATTTCTTTTCCGCCAATACAACACATAACTTCAAGGGACTGTGTGAAAAATCCTGACAGTAGGGAGGGAGTCGCTTATACATATATACTTGTTCAAATTTTCAATCGTTCATAAAATACTTTTTATTCATCGACTCAGATGCAAATAAATTTTTTAAACTTGTAATGAATGACACTTGAAGTTAATACAGTGTTATTAAATTTTAATTAATTAATTTTATTTTTTTAAATTTTAAATTTATTTTGTGTTATTTTTGACGAAGTTACAACTAGCAACATCATATGGCATCACCTAAGTAGAAATTGATTTAAAAATACTTTTTATATTCCTTGTTTTTCTGTATCAAATGAATAATATTAAATTTAAGCATCTTTTTAAAAAATTTTCTTAAGCATCCAATCCTTGGAGACCGTGTGAAGTAGCCAATTTCATTAATATACAAAATCTTGAGGGTCCTTTAATGATGATTAGTATGAAATAAATACAAAACAATGACGGGGAACCATACAGAAACACAATATATTATTTAAATACGCTAAGTAAACTTTTATTATTCAAATTTCAAAAAGTAGAATCGGGATTTATTTCAATCTATAATTCTGTCATGGTAAATGAAATTTGAAAGAAGTACTGAAGATTAAGAGCAGGCATGACATTTTATGAAGATTTAATGAGTATAATGAAGTAGCAAAATATATTCCGAAAAAATTATTAATATTCAGGAAGAACTTCAATAGTATCAAAAAATTATTAATAATGTAACGAGATGGAATGGAATGATTCAGTACCTTGTAACTTTATAAATATTAGAAATTCAAGAATAAAGTGTTTGCGAACTTCATGGTGTCCTTTTAATTTTGGGGACGTAATTAATGATTAATAAATTCCTCCGTATCTTCAAAAGAATGACACGATAAACTGAGAATATAACAAGTACTTCTTTTTTCTGATGGTACTTAAAATGTGACGCAAAAAATATTTTCATGTGAACACTTTTTAAAGAACATGCAGAGACTTAATTGCTCCTGAAAGCGACCAAACTATAAACAAACGTTTGCAGATTGGGAGTTTCCATAAGCAATGGTATCTTTCATACTTACCATAAATTACCATCACCGTTGTTCTCTGTGTCATTTAGGGGAAAAGCTTAACCCTTAGATAAATTAACATTACGATTAAATATAAGCAGCTAACGTCAGCCTGTATAAACCTCTTTCAGTATACGATAGCATTTGTAGAGTGAAAATATCAAGCAGTTTACTTAAAGGAAATGGTACATATATTTTGATTTACGAAGCTGCAAAATACAATAATAGATAGACAAGAAATACTTTATTCACGAATGATCCAATCTTAAAATATTTACATGTTTTCTGCATCGATAGTTATTTGAAGCGGGATCCTTTCTAATTTCATGGTCAAAGGCAGAATGTACAAAGTCAGTCAAAACGGCAATGTTAAACAGACTATTCTGATAATGTGACAGAACAATCAAGTAATTTTTTTTGAGTCACCATTTATAACTTGATGGATACCGAAAAATTGCATTCAATTATGTCCAAGTCAAATTACTGAATGTGTTCTAGAACATTATCTGAGCCAATTGAACTGTTCCCACTCATGTCTTCTGCAGAATGTCATTGCTTCCACATTTGGTCTATGCGTATGTGTTCGAAGGTGTATAACCTGTCTCCGGTGACGTTATATTTAACTATCTAAGTGAGCATTTAAGGTATCCGACTACGTTCGGAACCGTAATTTTGCAAAAGCGTATAAATGGATAATATTTATTATATTTAGTGTCACTTAGATTAGAAAATGTATATAAAATTGTTTCAAGAAAGGTATTACAATAAAAAATTGTTTAAGTACAATATTTTGACAAAAAATGAACATAGAATGACCCATTTTCAAAATATTCTCCTTTTGTGAAAAATGCTTCTATTATAATACACTGCTGGCCACCGTAAATGATAAATCTAGAAAGACAAGAGATAGCACAACAAAATTCATTTTGTAGATAACATGTTGATCAAGTATCAAATGATTAAATTTATAGACTTCTGTGAAGTGTGGTTCCTGCCAGAATCAGTAGTCAGAGTAGCCGCCATTGCTGGAGATCGCCGCTGCCACAAGCCTTGGCATTGATTCAAAGATACTTTGGATGTGTCTTGCGGTACAGCAGACCAAGTAGCTTCCACACGTTGCCAAAGTTGATCTGGTGTGGCAGCTGGGGGTGTAATCTGGGTGAATCGTTGAACAACCATGGACCACATGTTTTCTATAGGTGAAAGATCCAGAGAGAGAGCCGGTCAGGGAATCAATTCAATCTGGTGAATGATGAAGAACCTTTGGACAATGCGTGCCACGTGTGGTCGCTCATTATCCTGTTGAAATATGGCTGTGGCCAAGCCCTGAAGGTAAGGAAGGACAACTGGCTCCAGCACCTCGGAGATGTAGCGCTGGCTGTTTAAAGTACCGGCAATGCATACTAGAGGAGTGCGAGAGTGATATCCAACACCGCCCCATACCGTAATACCCGGTGCAGGACAAGTGTGGCGGTGCATAACGCAGCTGTTCAGCATCCTCTCTCCACGGTGTCTCCAGACTCGAAACCGACCATCGTGGTATTGCAGACAGATGCGGGACTCGTCAGTAAAGACAACTTCATTCCATTCTGCCACCCTCATCCTTCTTTCATTGCACCATTGGCGTCGGAGACGTATGTGGTTCTGCGCCAAGGGTAGACCAAGCAATGGACGTCTTGAGGACAGACCGCTCTGCTGTAAACGGGGTTGAATTGTAAGTGCAGACACAGAATGATGCGTTAAAATCTCAATGTGTTGTGCTATGGTTCGTGATGTGACTGAGTGATCCGTCTTTGCCATGCGCTTAATTTGTCTGTCCTCACTTGAAGTGGTGCACTGAGGTGAATGCGATCGACCAAGTTAGTCCGTCTTACCCTCCTTCATCCAACGGTCACATATCCGTATTACAGTTGTTTGATTTCGTCCAACACGAATACCGATTTTCCTGAAAGATAATCCACAATCTCGGTAGGCCACTATCCTTCCTCTGTCGATCTTGAATACGTGATCAAAAGCTGATCGCTGTTTTCTACGAGACATAACTGAACGTTTTTTTAAAAACCCACAAGAAAAACATAATTGCCAAACTTGAAATGGTTGAAATCTCCAAGCCTTAAATAGTGCTGTGAGGTGGCGCCACAGGTGCGCGTGATGTGTGTCTGCGTTGAAATTCTAATTATTTGCATATCTCACCTCCGGTAATGCATGTTGTAAATTTCATGTTATTTGCATGCTTCTTTCAGTGTGTTGCATTTACGGTGGCCAGCAGTGTAATGTTTAACCTGTATATCGCTCAGGACCTCTCTACAGAATCCCAACTAGAATTTCTGAAATATACAACTTAGAAGTGCGTTCATCCATATTTTACGACAACAGAGGGGAGCAATTTTAAGAAAAAAACGCCGATAATTATATTTAAGTTGATAGTAAGTCTGAAAATAATGTGAATTTTTCAAAAATCTTAGTTCAGACTCTCTGAAGAAGTCTTTATTTTATATAAGCACACACACACACACACAAAATATTATTATTTTAGAAGCATTTTTTATAAAACGAGAACATTTTAAAAAAAGATTATTCTAAGTTAATTTTTTTACAAAAATATTGTATTTAAATCAGTGTTTTTGTCCAAATGTCCTTAAAGCAATTTTATACATGTATTCTAATCTAAGTGTGGCACTAAATATCATGAAAATTATCCATTTATGCGCTTTTTTAAAAACATGGCTCCGAACGTAGTCGGATACCTTAAGTGTAAATTCACTTACTCAAACTAGTATCTTTCTTCTATATTAGTGTCTGGTTGGAGTCATTGGTGACTCTACGTAATATATAATACTTTCTTCTACCTAAATGACATTATGTCTCTGAAGGAGATGTGACACACTTTCTTGAGGATTTTTTATCTGTTATCCGGTGCAGCTTATGATCTTAATGGGATGGAAGACCATTATAAACAAGAAAGTCATCCTTTTTCAGGTGTGGTTTCTTTCTCGGGAAATCGTAAGATGTTCATACTTTCTATATTCCTGTAAAAAATACTTTGTCCCCGTGAATTCTCAAGAACGACTCAGGGCTAAAATTATATGAATGAGAAAGATTTTTAAAGATATTATATGTGTTTTTTTAAAGCATTAATTGATGTTACCGAACAAACTATGGCTGATGTAGAAGTTAAAACTACAATTGTAGCAGGATTGTTGCCAGTAAATATTCTCCTAGAAAACTATGCAGTCGAGACGCAACTCAGCTAACTACAAGAGGAGTATTTACTCTCATTTTTGGAGAATTGAATGAACAAAACTCAGGATTTTCTAAGAATATGAAATGGTCTCTAATTCAAAAATTAGTGAAAAGCGCAGTTAGTTTAGTTGGATTAATGCAATACCTAACTTTTGGAGAAAGTGCGACGCTTCCGCTGTTACTGTTTATATTTCACTTTTACCAAATAAAAAATGTTGAATAAGACAAGCTAAAATAACAATTACAAGGCTTTTTTGCGAGAAAGACGAATCACTCTACGAATCTTCGCACTCAATGCAGAGCATGGAAATTTTGGAAAAGAAATATTTAACGTTGGATTAATTAAAGATTGGAAAAGCGATCCTCTCAAAGATCCTATTTTCTAAGTTGGAAACAGTTCTCTGTCTTTAAGTGAAACAAGAAATGCAGTTATATGACTCAGCAGAAAAAAGGGCCATCATAGGGTGAGGCTTTAAAACGTATCCCCAGTAAATCAACTGAAGCTGAGAGAGCATTTTCTGCTACCGGGTTGTTCATAACATTTCGCATTTTGAGGATAAAAACATAATTGTTAGGTTATTTAATTTATTTTTTAAAAAAGAATCTTAATTTATTTTTATTTTTTTTTTTCAATATATAAATGAATATAAATTTTGGATGTGTATCCTTATTTATATAACTGAAATAATTAAAAAAATTTTTTTTTTTTCGTTTTTATGCATTCCCGGGGAAAGATTTTACATTCCCGAAGAAAAAATACCGGAAATTTAGAAACCCTATTTACAGGGTTTCCCCCTTTTTTTTCTTAGCTATCACGTGACTGCTTGACCTATAAGATCTCAATGCCATTTTTTGATAATACAGCAATAGAGTATTATCATATAGGCCCTGAACAAGTGATTTTTCACCAAATTGTCAGTTGTTTCGGGGAATGATTGTACTTGATGCATTCTTGAAATTAACAATCCCCCTACATATATGGGGTTGGGGCTACCGGTTTGAAAATTATCAACTACTTTTATTTAAACCTACCCCCTTTCCTTATTTGTTTTCGGAGTCGTCCTATCAATATTATCATAAGGCAACTTCCAACATGTTTGAATTATGCGTGTTTAAAAAATTTGTTTTATATTTACCTATTGTAGTGTGTTCTTTACCGAAGGGGCCCCCCTTTTTTTCCCCCCACCAGTAAATTCATAAAAACCCCCGGGGCCATTAATAGGAGTTTTTTTTAAAAATATTTTTTTAAAAATTTTTGATCTAAGAACATTTAAAATGTACCTTGTTTTAAATGAAACTATTTAATTTTAACCCAAAATTTTTAAAAAAATTTTTTAATAAATCATAAAAAAAAAAAATTTAAAAAAAAAAAAGTTTAATAAGAAGTATAAAAACCGA